>PITA01004388.1:17326-94895 GCA_004023965.1 Spilogale gracilis
TCCCAGGGCACAGACAAGATTGCGTGATCCAAAAGGAGTTATGGTTTTGAGGTGCGGGAGTGAAGCGACAAGCGGGGGGTGTGGGCAGAAATCAATCCAGCATCTGCACATGCCAGGCTGTAACAGGCTGCCAACCAGGAGGTGGGAAAGAGCCCCTCTCTGTGTAGAGGCTCTCTCTGGGAGGGAGGTCTGAGCGCAGACATCTTGCTCCCACCTGACTTCCTCAGCAGCTGAAAAACAATGTAAAAGAACAATGCTCTGCCACCAGAGAATTGTAACCTGACAACCTGGTTACCATTGAGACCAGCCTCTAGCAAGGGGGCGGAGACATGCAGCCCAGGTAGAAGGACTCAAATGGGGCAGCAGACCCTGCCACCAGAAAGCAAGCCAGAAGTGCAGGAGGACAACACCCAAACTGCAAAATTCGAAATCAGGGGGAAGGCAATCTATTAAACTCCTGGTACTGACTACACGTACCAAAAGCCCTGCACCTTACTGATACAGTTCTCCACCTTATTTGCTTGTTTAAACTTTTTTTCTATTTTTACTTTTAAAGCTTCAATTTTAAGCTTAAAAAGACATTCTCACGGTTTTACTTCTTTCAATTTTTAACCCACTTTTTATCACAACGTGATACTCAATACAACACCCCATAACATTTTTTTTTACCTTGAAATTTTTCGAACACACTCCTGTATTTTTTGCTCTTGTTGTTGACTCTTTTTTCCCTGTTTGCTTTCTCTGTTTTTCCCTTTCTTCTCTCCTATTTCATTTATTCTCTCTTTTACGTGTACATGTAGTTATTAGGTTCAAGTCAATCCCACATCCCTATTAAATACTACCCCTATATACAACCAGTTCTAATCTCCCTATATCTTTTGAAAGTGGGCTCCTCCAACAATAATAACAAGACAAAATCGGGAGCGTCTGAAACACATTCCTTGCCCAGGAGGAGTGTCTGCCCTCACCTTCCCATTCTAGGTTGTCATTGCGTCAGTGTAATTGTCTTTGTTTTTGTATTATACAAATACTGGTATTGGATGTCATATAGGTTGGGCTTCACTTTTTGATCTCTTCATTTACCCTTGATAACCCTTTTCTTTACCCTGTAACAGTTTTGTACCATATAATTCCTACCACCGGGCCCCACTCTGGCAAAGGTTTCCTTTCTTTCTTCCTCTCTTCCGTTTTCTTTTTTCGTTCTCCTCCCTTTTCTGTGGTGAATTCTGGTGCCCCAAAACCTTCCAACGACCAATCCACGTAGATAGTGGCTGATATATTTAGCCATACACCCCCTGAACCACTCCTCGCCACAATGACTTGGAGAAGGAACATCCAACAGAAGAACAAGAACCCTGAGACTGCAACCTCAGTCACAGAATTACTGGAAATGAACATAAACAATATGACAGAAAAGGAATTCAGGGCAGCAATAGTCCAAGCAATGGTTAATTTAGAAAAGAACATTAGTCTCAAAGTGGAAGCCATAGTAACAGAAGTGAAAGCTGAGGTTAGAAAGGTTATAGATGAGATGCAAACTAATTTAAATATGCTAACAGCTAGAATAACTGAAGCTGAAGATCGTATCAGTGAGTTAGAAGACAGAGGAACAAGAGAAGTCTTGGAGCAAACAGCTAAAATCCATGAAAACACAATAAGGGAAATAAATGATGCCATGAAACGCTCCAATATCAGAATTATAGGAATCCCCAAAGAAATTGAGAGAGAGAGAAGCCTAGAAGATATTGTTGAACAAATCATGGATGAAAATTTCCCAAATCTGAGGAATGAAACAAATGTTCATTTCCTAGAAGTAGAGAGGACACCCCCCAAGATCAATGAGGCCAGAAAAACCTCCAGGCACATAATAGTAAAATTCTCTAAAAATAAAACTAAAGAATATGTCTTAAGGGCAGCTAGGAGAAGTGATCCCTTACATATAGAGAGAGGACCATCAGAACAACGTCAGACCTTTCCACAGAAACCTGGCAAGCCAGAAAGGGCTGGCAAGACATATTCAGGAAGTACATGACAAAAATATGCAACCAAGGATAATGTACCCAGCAAGGTTGACTTTCAACATGGAAGGAGAAATAAAGAGCTTCCAAGACCGCCAAGGTCTAAAAGATTATGCATCCAAGAAGCCAGCACTACAAGAAATGCTAAGAGGGGTTCTATAGAGGAGAAAGGAACCCAAGAGTGACGCATAACAGAAATTTACAGAGGTAATCCATAGAAACATGAACTCCATAGGCAACATGATGTCAATACAAATGTATCTATCAATAATCACTCTCTATGTGAACAGCCTAAATGCTCCAATAAAAAGACATAGGGTTGCAGACAGGATAAAATGCCAGGACCCATCTATATGCTGTTTACAAGAGACTCATCTTGAATCTAAAGACACTTCCAGATTGAAAGTGAGGGGATGGAAGACCATATTTCATGCCAATGGACCCCCAAAGAGCTGGGATAGCGATTCTCATATCAGACAAATTGGATTTTAGTCTAAAGACTGTAGTCAAAGACACAGAAGGACAATACATCATCCTTAAAGGATCTATACATCAAGAAGATCTAACAATTTTAAATATTAATGCCCGTAACATGGGAGCAGCCACCTACATAAGCCAACTGTTAAACAAAATAAAGAATCATATTGATGCAAATACATTAATTGTAGGAGATCTTAACACACCACTCTCAGCAATGGGCAGATTATCTAAACAGAAAATCAGCAAAGAATCAAGAGCCTTGAATGACACATTGGACCAGCTGGATCTCATAGATATATTCAGAACATTTCATCCTAAAACAGCAGAATACTCATTCTTCTCGAGTGCACATGGAACTTTCTCCAGAGTAGACCACATACTAGGTCACAAATCAGGGGTCAACCGATACCAGAAGATTGAAATTACTCCCTGCATATTCTCTGACCACAATGCCGTGAAACTGGAACTCAATCACCATAAAAAGTTCAGGAGAAAATCAAACACTTGGAAGCTAAAGACGATCCTGCTCAAGAATATGTGGATCAACCAAGAAATCAAAGAAGAACTGAAACACTTCATGGAAACCAATGAGAATGAAGACACATCGATCAAAAACCTATGGGATACAGGAAAGGCCGTCTTAAGGGGAAAATTCATAGCCATCCAAGCCTCACTCAAAAAAATTGAAAAATCCCGAATACACCAATTCTCATTATACCTTAAAGAACTGGAAAATCAACAAAAAATTAAATCAACCCCTCCCACAATGCGGGAAATAATAAGGATTAGTGCAGAGGTGAATGAATCAAAAACTAGAGATACAGTAGAATGCATCAATGAAACTAGAAGCTTGTTGTTTAAAAGAATTAATAAGGTCAATAAACCATTGGCCAAAATATTCCAAAGAAAAGGGAGAAGATCCAAATTAATAAAATGATGAATGAAAAGGGAGAGATCACCACTAAAACCAAGGAAATAGAAACAATCATCAAAAACTACTATCAGCAATTATATGCCAATATGTTTAACAACTTAGAAGAGATGGATACGTTCCTAGAAACCTATAAACTACCAATACTGAAACAAGAAGACATTGACAATTGAATAGACCTATATCTAGTAATGAGATTGAAGCAGTGATCAAAAACCTACCCCAAAACAGGAGTCCAGGACCAGACGGATTCCCTGGGGAATTCAAAGAAGAAATAGCACCTATTCTCCCGAATGTTTTTCGAAAAATAGAAACAGAAGGAAAACTTCCAGACTCTTTCTATGAAGCCAGCATCACTCTAATCCCCAAACCAGACAAAATCCCCATCAAAAAGGAAAACTTCAGACCAATATCGGTGATGAATACGGATGCCTTGCTAACAGGACCCAACAATCCATTATCCACCATGACCACATGGATTTTATCCCAGGGATGCAAGGGTGGTTTAACACTCGCAAAGCAATCAACGTGATAGAACAAATCAATAAAAGATGAGAGGAGAACCACATGGTACTTCAAATTGATGCAGAAAAGGCATTTGACAAAATACAACATCCGTTCCTGATCAAAACTCTTCAAAGTATAGCAATACAGGGAACATTTCTAAACCTCATAAAATCTATCTATGAAAAACCCACAGTGAATATTATTCTCAATGAGGAAAAACTGACAGCCTTTCCTCTGAGATCAGGAACAAGGCAAGGATGCCCACTCTCACCACTACTGTTAAACATTGTGTTAGAAGTCCTAGCAATAGCAATCAGGCAACAGAAAGTAATAATTGGTATCCAGCTTTGCAAAGAGGAAATCAAACTCTCTCTCTTTGCAGATGACTTGATACTCTATGTGGAAAACCCAAAAGACTCTACCCCCAAACTACTAGAACTCATCCAACTATTCGGTAATGTGGCAGGATACAAAATCAATGCACAAAGATCAGTTGCATTCTTATACACTAACAATGAAAAAATAGGAAGGGAAATCAGAGAATAGATTCCGTTTACTACAGCACCAAAAACCATAAGATACTAAGGAATAAACCTAACCAGAGAAATCAAGGATCTGTACTCGAGGAACTACAGAACACTCATGAAAGAAATTGAAGAAGACACAAAAAGATGGAAGAGCATTCCATGCTCATGGATCGGAAGAATAAACATTGTCAAAATGTCTATACTGCCCAGAGAAATCTATACTTTCAGTGCTATTCTGATCATCATTCCACCAACATTCTTCAAAACGGTGGAACAAACAATCCTGAAATGTATATGGAACCAAAAAAGACCCCGAATCGCTAAGGAATTGCTGAAGAAGAAAAGCAACTGGGGGCATCTCATTACCTGACTTCAGGCTTTATTACAAAGCTGTGATTACCAGGACAGCATGGTACTGGCACAAAAACAGAGAAATAGACCAATGGAACAGAGTGGAGAATCCACATATGGACCCACAAATCTATGGGCAAGTCATCTTTGACAAATCAGGAAAGAATATCCAGTGGAAAAAAAGATAGTCTCTTCAATAAATGGTGCTGGGAAAATTGGACAGCTACATATAGAAGAATGAAACTAGACCATTCTCTTACACCACACACAAAGGCAAATTGGAAATAGATGAAAGACCTCAGAATCCATCAAAATTCTGGAAGAGAACATAGGCAGTAACCTCTTTGACACTGACCACAGCAACTTCTTTCAAGACATGCCTCCAAAGGCAAAGGAGACAAAAGTGAAAATGAACACAGATTTCCATTTTAATTCAACAGTCATTTTAGTTTGAACACATTTTAAAAGAACATCTTTTCTTACACTTTACTCAATGTTTTATGTATATATTGTCATATTTTACATCTAAGAATATAATAAAAGTAATAAAATTATAATTTTCTTACTTCTAAGTATGGCCTTTCCTTTTCAGCTTCAAAAAGTTCTTTACCATATCTTGTAAGGCCAGTTTTGTGGTACTGAACTCTTTAATTTTTGTTTAGAAACTATTTATCAGGGCAACTGGGTGGCTCAGTGGGTTAATCCTCTGCCTTCAGCTCAGGTCATGATCTCAGGGTCCTGATAGGGAGCCTGCTTCTTCCTTTCTCTCTCTGCCTGCCTCCCTGCCTACTTGTGATCTATGTCAAATAAATAAATAAATATTTTAAAATAATAATAACACAAAAGAAACTATTTATCCTTCAATTCTGAATTAAATTCTTGCTGGGCAGAATATTTTTGGGTTTTGTTTCATTTGTTTTGTTTTCTTCCCATTATGTTTGTTATATCATGCCACTCTCTTCTAACTTCTAAAGTTTCTGTGGAAAAATCAGCTGTTAGTCTAATGGGATTTCCTTTGAACAGAAAGCTTTGATTTGCTCTTTCTGCTTTTGAAATTCTCTCCTTATCTTTAACACCTCATGATAACCAGGAACTCCAAACATATAATAGATACAAAAATACATAGAAAATTATCTAAGCATAACTATACATAATATAATCAATGGCATAAAAGAGCAAGATAGGAAGTAAGGAACAGAGAGTTTGTTCAAGTTTGTTAAGCGCCCAACTCTTGATTTCAGCTCAGTTCTTGATCTCAGGGTTGACAGCTCAAGCCCTGCATCAGGACTCATACTGGGCATGGAGCCAAAAAAGAAAGGAAGAAAGAAAGAAAAGGAGAGAGAGAGAGAGAGAGAGAGAGAGAGAGAGAGAGAGAGAGAGAAAGGGAGAGAGGGAGAAATGAAGAAAGGAAAGGAAGGGAGGGAGAGAGGGAGGAAGGAAGGAAGGAAGGGAAAAAAGGGAAGGAAGGAAGGAAGGAAGGAAGGAAGGAAGGAAGGAAGGAAGGAAAGAAAGGAAGAGAAAGAAGGAAAAAGAAAGAAAGAATAAATAAATAAAGAATGAATAAAAAAGACCCCAAAATTTCAATAAGTTAAATACTTATCAATACTTTTTAAAATGTAAATAGTCTGTATGATCTAATTTTAAAAAGAAAACCCATCTATATCTACCTATAAGAAACATATTTTAAGTCTAATGAACCATACATATGGAACATGAAAGAATGTAATTTACACCATGTAAATTGAAGTGAAAAATAAAAGCATATTAGCAATACTTGTATTAGACAAAATTGACTTAAAATACTTTAACAACAGCCAATGAATATCCTTATATTATGGTAAAGTGGTCAATCCAACCAAAGGATATTAAAGTTATAAATATGTGTGAACTCACATTGGAGCACCTCAACACGTAAAAGAAATGTTAATAGACATAGAAGGAAAAATTGATAGTAACACAATAGTAAGAGGTGACTGTAACACTCCACTCACATCAAATGATGGATCACCTGGGATGAAAATCAATAAGGAAAGAGTGTCATTGAAGGACACATTGGACCAGGTAAACTTAACAGATATATACAGAACATTCCTTCTAACAATAGCATAACACACATTCCTTTCAAATGCACATGAAACAGTCCCAAGAATAGACTATATTTTTGGGTACAAACAAGCCTGAATAAACTTTTAAAAGCTTGAAGTCGTATTATGCATTTTTCTGACCACAAAAGTATGAAACTAGAAATCAATCACAAGAAAAAATATGAACAACACAAAAACACATGGATGCTAAACAACAACTACTAAACAGAAACTGGCTCAATAAAGACATCAAAGAAAAAAAATAAAAAGATAAAAGGAGACATAAAAATGCAAAAAAAAGTGGTCAGAATTATGGAGCTACAACATACGCATTCAAAGAAGGGAATTTATATGATACGAGACTATCTCAAGAAATAAGAAAAAATTAAGAGTTCCTAAGTGGCTCAGTCAATTAAGCGTCTGCCTTCAGCTCAGGTCATGATCCCAGGGTCCTGAGATCAAGCCTTGCATTGAGCTCCCTGCTCAGGAGGGAGTCTGCTTCTTCCTCTCCCTCTTCCCCACTTTCCCCACTTGTGTCCACATTCTCACTCTATTTCAAATAAATAAATAAAATCTTTAAAAAAAGAAATGAGAAAAATCTCAAATAAACAGTATAACCTTACACTGGAAAGAACTATAAAAAGAAAAGAAAACAAAACAAAACTCAAGGTAAGTACAAGGAAGGAAATAAATATCAGAACAGAAATAAATTTTATATATATGATCAATGAAACCAAAAGATTATCCTGTGAAAAGATAAACTAAATTGTTAATACTTTATTTAGACTCATCAAGTGAGAAAGACAGAAAGAGAGAGAGAACACAGATGAATAGAATGAGAAACTAAAGAAAGGAAATAATCAATACCACAGAAATACAAAGAATTATAAGAGAATATTAGATAGTATCCTATGGAAACACATTGGACAACCTAAAAGAAATGGATATTCCTAAAACAAACAATCTTCCAAACCTGAATTAGGAAGAAATAAAAAAAAGAAGTAATTAATTACTGTTAATTTAATTGTATCAGTAATAATAATAATATTAAAAATCTCTGAAATATATATTTATATATATATACATACATACACATACCACATTTCTGTTAACTGTTAGTCTATTGGTGGATCCTTACATTGTTTCCATATCTTGACTATAGTTAATAATGCTGCAATAAATACAGGAATGCATCTATCTTTTCAAATCAGTATTTTTGTTTTATTTGGGTAAATAGTCAATATTGGAATTATTTAATCATGCAGTATTTCTAATTTTAAGATGGGGGGCAAGAGATTGGGCTAAATAGATTAATGGAAATGGGATGTATAGACTTCCAGTTGTGAGAATAAAAGATACAACAAAAGGTGTTGTTACAATTATATTATAACAGTGATGTATGGGGACAGTTGGTACACTTTTGGTGAGCATAATATAATATATAAAATTGTCAAATCACAATGGTGTACATGTAAAACTAATGTAACATTGTGTGTCAACTATACTTTAAAAAATTGATAATTAATAAAGTGAAAAAACAAAGCAACCTCCAAATGAAGGTCCAAGACTAACTAGCTTCACAGGTGAATTCTACCAAACATTTAGAGAGGAGTTAATATCTATTTTAATAATTTCAAAAAACAGAGGAGGAAGTAAAACATCCAAATTCATTAAATCAGGACAACATTAACTTGGTAACAAGACATGATAAAGACATTACAAAAAATAAAACTATAGGCTGATATCCCTGATAAACAGAAAAGCAAAAATCCTCAACAAAATATTAACAAATCACATATAACAATGTATTAAAATGATCATTCACCATGATCAAGTGGATGGAAGAATTGTCCAGTATTTGCAATTCAATGAATGTGATATACCATATCAAGAAAACAAAGAATAAAAATCATATGATCATCACTATAGCTACAGAAAAAACATTAAAAAAAACTCATTCATGATAAAAACATGCATTCATAATAAATACTATACAAAATGGTTTTAGAGGAAACATACCACAAAAAAGCAAAGACTATATAAAAACTAAACAATGACAACAACAACAAAACAGCTAGCATGATATTCAGTTGTGAAATACTGAACTTTTGGGCGCCTGGGTGGCTCAGTTGGTTGAGCGACTGCCTTCAGCTCAGGTCATGATCCCGGAGACCCAGGATCAAGTCCCATATCGGGCTCCCTGCTCGGTGGGAAGCCTGCTTCTCCCTCTCTCACTCCCCCTGCTTGTGTTCCCTCTCTGGCTGTGTTTCTCTCTGTCAAATAAATAAAATCTTAAAAAAAGAGAAATACTGAACTTTTTCTCAAAGATCTGGAATAAGACAAGGATATCCACTTTGTCACTTCATTGCCAACACAGTACTAGAGTCCTAGCCACAGCAATCAGACAATAAAAAGAAATAAAAGTTATCCAGATTGTAAAGAAATGAGTTAAGCTGTCATCAATTGCAGACATCATAATACTACACATAGAAAACACTGAAGATTTGAACAAAACACTGTTAGAAGTGATAAATGAATTCATTCAGTTTGTAGGATGCAAAATTAATACAGAGTATCAGTTGTGCTTCTGTACACTAATAAAGAAATAGTAGAAAGAGAAACAAAGAACAATTCTATTTACAATTGACCCAAAGAGAAAAAAAATACAAGGGATAAATTTAACCAAGGAAATGAAAGATCTATATTTTGAAAACTATAAAACATTGGTGAAAGAAATCAAAGAACACACAAACACATGAAAACATACTACTACCCAGTATAATCTGCAGACTTAATATAATCCCTATAAAATACCAATAACATTTTTTACAGAACTATAACAAATAATTTAAATATTTGTAAGGAAACGCAATGACCTTGAGTAGCCAAAGTGATCTTGAGAAAGAACAGAGATGGATACATCACAATCCCAGATTTCAAGATCTGTAGTAATCAAGAGTATTGAACTAGTACACAGATAGACAACACAAATCAATGGATTATAATAGAGAACCCCAAAACAGACCCAAGTTTATGTTTAATTAATATATGACATAGGAGGCAAGAATATACAATGGGGAAAAAAGTCTCTCCAATAAAAGATGTTTGAAAAATTAGACAGTTTTACTGAAAAGAATGAAACTGGGCAACTTTCATACACAATACTACAAAATGGAATCAAAATAGACAAAGGATTTAAATGTGAGACGTGAAACCACAAAACCCCAAGAAGATAATATAGGTAGTAAGGTTTTTGAAATTAGCATAAGAATATTTTTCAGGAATGGGAAGCAAATGTAGAGTACTGGAATTACACTAAAATAAACATTTTGGGACAGTGTAGAAGACCATCAACAAAACAAAAAGAATACCATCTGAATGGGAGAATATATTTCCAAGTGATATATGCATTAAAGGTTTAATATTCAAAATATATAAAAAGTCATACAAATCAACACCATAAATAATCTGATTAAAAATGGGCAGAGGACCTTGAATAGACATTTTGCCAAGGAAGACACACAGATTATACAGAGTGCCAACATATATAAGAAAGCATGCTCAATACTTTTAATTATCAAGGATATGGAAATCAAAATCACAATAGACCTCACCTTATATCTATCAGAATGACTAGAATAAAAAAGATGGAATAATAAGTGTGGCAAGGATGTGGAGAGAAAGGATACTTGTACACTGTTGGTGGGAATGGAAATCAGTGCAGCCACTATAGAAAATGAAATAGATGTTCCTCAAAAAGTTAAAAACAGAAATGCCATATGATTCAATAATTTCAATATTAGGCATTTACCCAAGGAAAACAAAAACACTGATATGAAAAGAAATATGAACCATGGTGTTTATTGCAACATTATTTACAACAGGCAAGATGTGGATGCAGTCTAAGTGTCTGTCAATAGACAGATGGCTAAAGAGGACATATACACAAAACATTCACACACACACACACACACATACACACACATTGAAATATTACTCAGACGTAAGAAAAGGATGAGTTCATGTCATTTAAGACAACATGGATGGTGTAGAGGGTATTATGCTAAATGAAACCAATCAGACTAAGAAAGACAAATCTCCTATATTTTCACTCATAAGTAGAATCTAGATAAAATGAATAAAAATAAATAACTAAAAATAAATCCAGAATAAGACCTATAAATACAGAGAAGATACTGATGTTTGTCTGGGGGAAAGTGAGTGGCGGGTGGGCAAAATGACTGAATGAGAGTGTGAGATATAGGCTTCCAACTTTGGAACAAAACCATCACAGAATAAAAGGCACAGCATAAGCAATACTGCCAATGACATTTTAATAGGTAGGTAATTGTAGCTAGATTTGCGGTGAACATAGCATAATGTTTAAGTAGTGAAATCACAAAATTGTACACCTGAAACTAATCACATTGCATGTCAATTATACTCAAATTTAAAAACAGTAATTATTTAATACTAAATGAATAAAAATAAGAATGTATAAATAAATAAATAACATACTTAACAAATTCTACAAAGACCTATTCTCTAAGTACCATGACTTTTGGGTTTAGAATATAGATCATAGCAATTTGGGAACTAGATGTTTATTGAACTGATCATTCTTGCTAGATGTTTCCTGTGCACTATGTTACATAATCCACATGCACTGTGCTACAGGAAGCCAACCTGGGTGAATGGAACCCAAGAATCTCCTTCATTCTGACTTCTGATGGATTATAGTTCATGGACTGTATCTTAAACATGATTGTGTGCCCTTATAGTCCCCTTTTCCTGACAACTGAAGGACTTCTTCCTGCTATTAGACGTGCAAGTATTAAAGAGGAAACTTGATGTAATAAACACTGAGTGTTATGACAACTGATGAATCACTAGATTCTACCTCTGAAACTAATAATAAAGTATATATTAATTATTTGAATTTAAATTAAACAGACAGTTGCAAACATTGATCTTGGTTGAGGAAAACTCCCTAGCCTATGGTCATGATCCCTTCCTGGCAGCAGGCCACATTCAAAGAGTTCTTCTGTGGGGGCCCTATTCCAGGAACACATGGGAAGGTCATCTTAGACATCCACCCAAGGTAACTGAGAACTTGGTTAGGTCTGTTTCATCATTCAACATCTCCCTTTGTGCAATTCTGCTTCCTTTATTCCATGGGTGTTGATCCTTATAATACTCCCCAGTGAACTTCCTGCATGCCATATCATTCTTACAAGTGTGCCTCTTGGGGTTCATTAAAAAAACAAAAAACAAAAAAGAAGTGATATTTATTTCTTTTTCTTCCTTCCTGCTGTTTTGTGGCTTCCTGTATCTACTGTTTGGCTGAATCAAAGCACCTGCTGTAAGGTGTTTTCCATGCAGCCTATTTACGTGTGGTCTGGAATCTGCTCCACCCCTGCATGCTTGCAGGAGGAGAGTGGTGGCAAAACTTTCGCTTGCTAAAATTGGTCTGTTACAACTTCTTTATGGTTTCCCAAAATTATGCTTACAAATTTATAAATAGTCCTAAATTAAATTCAATTTTGACCTCTCATTCATTGTAAGTTCATTGTAATTTTCTTACAGAAAATTAAGTGTTCTGTTCCTCATTCTCCTCTCCTGGGGGAATCTACATCATATTTGATCTACACAACACACATGTTATTTACTCCATCAGACAGTGGCACCCTATTTTACTAGAATATTGTTTGACAGCCTTTTTTCCTGAAGCACTACAGAGATCAAGACACAAAAATATTAATATTTACTGAAAATTGTATTTTTGCTCCTGCTTCAAGTCTTACTTGTAACTTGATATATTACCAGTCTATAATGTACTCCTCAGACTAATCTAGGAGCCTGTATTTTTGTTCAGAAAATAATATAACTTGACTTAATGTAGATTTCACTCAGGTGGTAAATTATGTTCTAAATCAGAGCAGGATTTGTCACTCTGATAAGATTTAACATCCAAAGGTGGAACTCTAACTAAAATTTACAATGTGCTTACCTCTTAAACAAATAGACAATTCTTAGAGTTCACATGGATTAAGCAGTTATACCATCTCACCTTTGTACAGAGGAAGGGTTTTCTATCAACCATTCCATTCAAGAGACCCCCTTTAAAAAATACAATTGTGGAATGACTTCTTTATATATGTCTTAAAGTTTTTTGTGTTTTTAAATTCCAGTTAGTTAACATACTGAGTAATATTAGTTTCATGTGTACAATGTAGTGATTGAACACTTCCACACAACACCTGGTGCTCATCACAACAAGTGCACTCCCCAATTGCCATCATCTATTTATAAATATATTCTTAGGCAAGCCAAGGCAAGTGGAGAGGTAAACATGTCACCAAGAAACAAGTTTTCTTTGAAATTGAAAATACATAGTAGAAAAAATAACAAAATCTTTGAAAAGTACCCATATCAAATCAGTCAAGTGTTTGACACAATAAATGCATTCTGCTCTTTTATTGCTATAACATAGATTTTATAAATTATCTACAAACATCAAATAAAATATAATAAAATAAAATAGTAAAATTAAATAATCCTAAAGATACAAGCTAAAAAGTTTATAACACAAGAACCACATTAAATTTAATGAGAAAAAAATAGCTAAATCCTACCATGGACTTGATCATTTTAATTACTCTCTTTGACACAAGCTATCTCTCAATAAAACTTTCTGTAATCTGCCCCATCAAAGTTTTAACAAGTAGTGCAAGAATTACAGTAATTCACTCTTAAAGTACTTTTATTTTTTAAAAGATATTACTTATTGATTTGAACGAGAGAGAGAGAGAGAGAGAAAGAGAGAGAGAGAGAGAGAGAGAGAAGTAGGATGGGCAGAGGAGAAGCACACTCTCCGCTGAGCAGAGAGCCTGTTTCCAGGCTGGATCCCAGGACCCCAGGATCACGATATGAACTAAAGGCAGATGCTTAACCCACTAAGCCACCCAAGTGTCCCTCTCCTAGTGTACTTTTAAATCATCCCGTTGTGGACATTTCTTTACATTTTACTTATGATTACAGATGATTTTCTTATTTTAATTTTAATGAATCACAGCTTTCTGAAAGAATCTACAATCTGTGAATCTTTAAAATCTTTGAAAATTAAACATTTTTATCATCCCAAGATTCAGACTTGTGCAGGTCTGCTATACTAATAAGATAGTATTTTTAGCAAAATATGTCAATAGGCCACACCCCTTAATAGGACACTGTAGACACTTACATGGGTGAGTTTGATGTTGCCAGACTATAAGATCCTTCCTCCTCCCAAAAAGATTCATTAGGATGACCCTGCTCAGAAGGGATGGAGATCCAGCTTCTTGAAGTCATCATTTTTATCTATGTAAGTAGGTCATAGTCATCTTTAATATTTAGTAATTTTATCAATCTGAACTCCACAAAAATCCAAAGTTACAATTACTTTCTCTGAACAATTTTACAAATATAATTCTTTATTGATACCACAATGTGAAAAACTAAAAGGTATGAAAACTGATAATCATCAGGTTAAGTCTCTCGTAGTAACTTGTCATTTAGTCAAATAAATGACTTAGCTATTATTATTTTTAACAGAACAGATTGATTGATCACCCTGGTATTCTGAGGGAAACAAATTATAGATTTTCAGTTAAGTTAGGACAATGCAGACCAGAAAAATACAGAAGGAAATTATAAAAATCCTCTATGATTACACTATGGGAAAAAGGAGTATATATTAGTGCCTTCTATTATCATTGAAAAAATATTATTTTATGATTCAAGTAAAGATACCACAATTTCAGCACCATTCTAAGTAAAAGACTGAACACATAAGAAAGGATCTCTCTTTTATTTTTTTTAATTTAATTCATTTACTTGACACAGAGAGATATCACAAGTAGGCAGAGAGGCAGGCAGAGAAAGAAAAGGAAACGGGCTCCCCCTGAGAAGGGAGCCCAATGCAATGCTCCATCCCAGGACCCCGAGATCATGACCTGAGCTGAAGGCAGAGGCTTAACCCACTGAGTCACCCAGGCACCCTGATCTCTCTTTTAAAGCAGAGGGAAAAAATTCAGAATACTAAATTTTCAATCCTACAGTAGTCAATGTTGAACTTTCATTCTTCTAATTAATGTCATTTTAGATATTTTATTTGCAAGATAATTTAATTTGTCATTTGGATTTTCAACCACTTTGTATGTATAGTCAATTAAGAATTATCCTAAACCTTCTTTGTGTAAGCTTTCTATCATATTAATTAGTGAACACAATTGTCTATTGTATAATATGAAATTATACTTAGGAATTTTGATATGACACATAATTTAATATTACGGTTCTTGGAAAACTATAATTTTTTACGAGTGATATTATTTAATTGACACCTTAGTTGACCTTACTAGTAAATACTGTAAAAGGATAGCATATTGAAAAGAAGATTGGTGATGATGGATTGTTTTTATACATATATTTCACCTTAAAATAATACCTAGATACATACAAAGTTAAGCACTTAACTCCAAATTAAGGAAAACAAGAAAAATTATAAACTTCACAAGACACAGTATTTACTAAATGTAATAATAATTTTAATTGTTGTAATGATTCTATAAAAAACACATACATCTCTCTTGTATACATGTAAAGGAAAAAAAGTAGCTCACATTGCTATATTATTAAGCTGTATCTGTCCACATAAAATTTTAAAATGTTTTATCAGAAATCCCATTAAATTTATCCTTTAATATATAATTGAAGTGAATGATATCAGCCTAAATGTTCATAGATGAAATGATTTAATAAAGAAAATGTTGTGCATGCATACAAAGGGGTAAATTTCAACTTAGAAAAGAAGGAAGGAAATTCTGACATGTTATAGATTGAACAAGTGTTGACGACATGATGTTAAGTGAAATAAGCCAATTCTGTACAATACCACTAAACTAAGATCCTATAATAGTCAAATTCATAGAGCCAGAATAGCAGAATGTTTGTTGGCAGCTCTCAGGGACAGGGAGAAACAGGAAATCATTGTTTAATGGGCACAGAGTTTCTGTTATAGATTATGAAGAGTCTCGAGGTTATATATTGGTCATGGTTGCACAATAATGTGACTACACATAATTCCACTGTAGTGACAGTACATTTAATGATGGGTAAGCTGATAGCAAAAGTTCTTTTAAGAAACTTATTTAACACTCTGCAGTTATATTACAGATTGACCTTTAAGCAAGTTCTACATTTTGTCATTTTTTAGTGAATGAAATGAAAATAAGAAGGTTTCAAGTCAAATAAGTGAGTTATGAAGGTTTTAAGACCCTTCAGGAAGGCACTAGAGAGAATCATTATTGGGGAATTCATATAGTTCCTAGGTGTGAAGAGTACAAATGTTACAGATTTGAAGGTGTACAGATAATAAAGTTCTGAGAAATGCAGTGGATATCTATGGGCAGAAGTGTGTTTCTATGTTTAACTTTGAAACAACCAACTAAAACCCTGAAATAAAATGCTGTCACCATCAATGATGATGCTGAAGCAATGGAATTAGAGACTGAGTGAGCTTTTTGCACTTTCTGTGCCTTGATTTGCATTCCAGTACAGGAGGCATATGTAAATTGGGAGCAGATCAACTGACCATGGAAGAGGTAGATTCCTGTCATGCCATTTCATTGAATTAGACTACATATTTGAGAATGAATTAGCATCTTCATCTCTTCAAGTATGATCCTATTCATTCAACAACCTAGAGCAGTTTTAATACTAGCAGATCAGCAAAGAGAATGCCTTTAAAATTTAGATTCTTTCGGGCCTGAAGAAGAAATGAACTTATCTCTATACTGGGTACTAAAAATTTATTTTCTCTTATTTACCCAAAGAATATTGTGTCTCTCTGACTTTGAGGGGAAACATATCATTACACAAAATTTCTTTATACAATTATGGTTCTATTACAGAATAATTCCTTCCAGTTCCTACACCTGAAAATATAACTTCTCCTTTTTGGAAAGTAAAAATGTCTTCCCAGATTAGTCAATGTCAGGAAAAACTGTTAGATTTTAGTTGGTTTCAATAAATTGTTGTATGTTAGATATGTGTAACCCTCATTAACAAGAACCTGGATTTTATACTGCTGAACACATTGATTTAATTCAGCTTGTAAGAATGTTGACTACATATGATAGAAACAAGCACACTATAAATAACAAACTGAGTATTTTACTCCATGTCCATTATGTTGGTATCCAATAGCACAAAGATATGCTTACAAAGTATTTTAAATTCATCAGGAAATAGTTATTCACTATACCAATTAAGCAAACTAAACCTGAGAAGTGCTTATAATGAAAAAAAAAAAAAGGTGAAATTCACATTGTATCCAAGTTAAAAAGACTGCAAATAACAGATGAAGGATTTAGAATAGCCTTTTTTTTTACATTTCATACAAATACTTTTCATGAAAAATATAACTGAGAACACTGTAAATGATGAAAACTCTATCATCTATTTTTTCATTTGCAGTGTAGTCGCTCTTGTTTGAAATCATGAACATTTGGAACATCACCTCAGATTTCATTCTCTTGGGACTCTTTAATCACACAGAAGCCCATCTATTTCTCTTTGTGATGGTTCTGACAATTGCCTTCACCTCTGTAGTGGGCAATGTCCTCATGATTTTCCTGATTCACCAGGATGTCCGGCTTCATACGCCCATGTACTTCCTACTGAGCCAACTCTCCCTCATGGACATGATGCTAGTCTCCACCATTGTGCCCAAAATGGCAGCTGACTACCTGACAGGTCAGAAGTCCATCTCCCCTGCTGGCTGTGGGTTGCAGATCTTCTTCTTCATCACTTTGGAAGGAGGCGAATGCTTCCTCTTAGCATCTATGTCTTATGACCGCTATGTGGCTATTTGCCACCCACTGCGATACGCCATTTTCATGAGCTGGCAAGTATGCCTGAGAATGACTGTGGGGTCTTGGTTCCTGGGGGCAGTTGATGGGCTCATGCAGGCTGCTGCTACCCTGAGTTTTCCATTTTGCCATGCACATGAGATCAATCATTTCTTCTGTGAGGCCCCTACTCTTGTGCGTTTGGCTTGTGCTGACACATCGGTCTTTGAAAATGTCATGTACATCTGTTGTGTATTAATGCTTCTGGTCCCATTTTTTCTCATTCTGATATCCTATAGTCTCATCTTTGCTGCAGTTCTCCAGATGCATTCTAGAGAAGCCCGCAAGAAGGCTTTTGCTACCTGCTCCTCACATCTCTCTGTGGTGGGACTCTTTTATGGAGCTGCTATTTTTATCTACATGAGACCAAAATCCTACAGATCAGCTAATCACGATAAAATAGTGTCAGTGTTCTATACTATCTTCACTCCTTTGCTGAACCCTGTCATCTACAGTATGAGGAACAGTGATGTCAAGGGAGCCCTGAGAAAGTGTATGGGTCAATGTGCTGCCTTATGCCATGACTAAGATTACATTGATTTGTCCCAAATTTCAAGGTTATACAAAAGGAATTATGTGAAATTTCCTAAGAAATAGTTATATATGAATTATATATATAACTGTTACTATTTTACTTTGAAATGCAGACACAGCTATATATTTTGGATCTTTTATGTATAAGCATTTTTACATATAATAATTATATTATTTTAAACATTTTCTTGACTTTTTTTCTTTTTCAAGTTCTTATTTAAATTTCAGTTAGCTAACAAACAGTGTAGTATCCATTTTAGGTGTAGAATTTAGCAATTCAACACTTACATACAATGCCTAGCACTCATCACAAATGCCCTCCTTAATCCCCCATCATGTACTTAACCCACCCACACACTTGCATCCAACTTTTAATAAAGTGAACAAGTAGCCCATGCACTTTTAAGCAAATAAATAACTTAAGTATAAGCATCTAGAGTACATAAATAACTCACAAAACTCAACAATAAACATACTAAAACATGTGTGAAGGATTTAAAAACATATTTCTCCAAAGAATATATACAAATGCCTGATAAGTATATAATAAGACAGTCAACATCATTAGTTATCAGGGGAATGCAAATAAAACCACAATGAAATATTCCTTTCACCATTATGAAAGAGGCTTTAAACATTAAATAATAGTGCAAGAATGTGGAGAAATTAGTCTTAATGCATTCTTTCTTTTTCTCTTAATGCATCTTTGATAGAAATGTTAAATGGTCAGGTGTTATGAAAAGCAGTATGGCAATTCTCTGAAAATTTAACATTGAATTATCATATGGTTTAGTAATTACGCTTCTAAATATACACAAAAAATAACTGAAAGCAGGAACTTGAGCAGATATCTGTGCACAAATGTTTATAGCAGCATAATTCACAAAAGCCAGAGGTTAAAAAAATGCCTACAGGAGGAAGAATGCAGAAATGAAAGTGTTGTATACACAAAATGGATTATTATTTGCACTTAAAATGAATGAAATTTTGATACATTCTACAACATGGATAAATCTTGAGAAAATCTGTCTAAGTGAAGTAAATCAAACATAAAAGGAAAATATTATACAGTTACACTTTTTTGTGATGTTCTACCAATTTTATTATTTTTTAAATAATTTATTTTTTTAGTGTCCCAAGATTCATTGTTTATGGACCACACCCAGTGTTCCATGCAATACGTGCCCTCCTTAATACCCACTATCAAGCTCACCTATCTCCCCACCCCCCTCCCTTCCAAAACCATCAGTTTGTTTTTCAGAGTCACAGTCTTTCATGGTTTATCTCCCTCTATGATTTACACTGGTTCACATTTCCTTTTATTCTCCTAATGTCTTCCATGCTATTTCTTATACTCCACAAGTAAGTGAAACATTATAATACTTGACTTTCTCTGCTTGGTTTCTTTCACTCAGCATAATCTCCTCCAGTCCCATCTATGTTGCTACAAAAGTTGTGATGGAGGCATAATATTCCATCCTATATATGGACCATATCTTCTTTCTCCATTTGTCTGTTGAAAGGTACCTTGGCTCTTTCCATAGTTTGGTAATTGTGGCCATTGCTGCAATGAGCGATGGGGTTCATATGGCTTTTGTTTTACTATATCTGTATATTTGGGATAAATATTGAGTAGTGCAATTGCAGGGTCATAGGAGAGCTCTATTTTTATTTTTTTTAAGGAATCTCCACACTGTTTTCCAAAGTGGCTGCACTAACTTGCATTCCCACTAACAGTGTAAGAGGGTTCCCCTTTCTCCTTATCCTCTCCAACACTTGTTGTTTCCTATCTTGTTCATTTTGGTCATTCTAATTATGTAAGCTGGTATCTCAATGTGGTTTTGATTGGATTTCCCTGGTAACTAATGATGATGAACATTTTTCCATGTGTCTGTTTTATGTCTTCTATGGAGAAGTGTCTATTCATGTCTTTGCCCAGTTTTTGATGTGATCATCTTTTTTTTTTTTGGTTCTTTATATAAAGATCTTGGGTATCAACCCTTTGTAGTGTCATTTGTGGTGTATAGTTACACTTTCATGAGGTACTTAGGATAGGCAATTGAGACAGAATTATTATTAGGATTATAGGGTGCAAGAAAGGGGGGAATTATTGTTTATAAGGTGAGAAGCTTCTGTTTTGTACACTGAAAATATTCTACAGATGCATAGTGATGATGATTGAACAAAATATGGATACAGTTATGTCACTTAATTGCACAAATATTGTTAAAATTGTCTATTTTGTAATATATATTTTGTCATCAATAAGTTAGGAAAGAACCCTTTAAACTAGACCAGCGGTACCCCTTCCCAAGAGAAACGTATTACAGATGCAAATATTGGAGGCCATACAAAATTTAAGAACATTTATGGAGTTATCTGCAATGAATAATGCATTATTATGTTATTTAAATAGTAGTCCATCAAAGTACTACTATCATTTTGTTACCTGTTTTAGATTGTAAAACATGTTTTATAACTTAATGGTAATCTCTAACATAATGAGGATAATTCAAAAATAAATATCTATACTAAAATAAAGATTCTATGCAAATTGTGTAGTGTTTTAAGAATTTCTTTCTTTGTGTTTATATAAAATATATCACATTCTGTTATAATGCATCTAATTTTAAGCCAATGTTCTACAAGCTTCCAAATAAATTGATATCTACACATTATTCTATGCAACTTCTGAGTAACAATATATAGAATTTAAGAAACTGTAAAACTTTGAGACATAATAACATTAGAAGAATCTGAATAAACATATTTGTTACCCCACTGAATTGACCCTTAACATATCCAAATTTTACATATCAATTTGTTATAATACATAACAAATTATAATATCCAGTCTTGGCCTGAGGCCATCTTGAGCTATTAGTGACTTAAACTGTATCATTCAAGTAGCAGTGGGCTTTCCCAAGTGAATATGGACATACACGGAGAAAAGGGTTCTTTTCTTCAATTTCTGAGTAAAGAACTTGAATTATGGTTGCTGCTGAGTCTTCCTGAAATATCTAAGATGTCAAGTGCAAGGATAAGAGATGAATCTATACATTGGTTTGAAAAGTTTTTAAAGAAATATGTTCAGAAACATGACTTGGTTCATATGATGGTAGGGCACCTGTCAGCTATTCAATCCAGTGATTTTGTAAAATTGGGAGATAGCAAAGAGTACATGTCATATTTTTTTATTTTAATTCATTACATGAGAGATGAGACTCCCCTATAAGTGCCTAGAAGAATTTGATTAGAGTTAATTAAGAACTTTAAAAAAACACTAAAATAAACAATCAATATGGAATCTCACAACCAGGGGATATCAAAAATAAAATTTCATTTAGTGGAAATGCATTTTAAAAAATCCTGTATGTTTGGGTCTTGGAAAGAAATGGTGTTTTGCCTAAAAATCTATTGTAAATTAGCAGTGAAACAGTGAAATTGATAATATAGTCAATGGTTGATTTTATATATGAACTTCTTTCCTGGTTTTATGCTGAACAAGATTAAGGTCTATACTAAATGATTCCATGTTCATGAAAACATGTTCACTTTAAGAGTAGTAATAATTCTGTGTCACAAAATGTATACTAAATTTTTATCTGGATACAAAAGAAATATCAAATATGAGAAGAATTTATTTGTCCCATAACTGAACCAACATATTTTGAGAGACAATTATATTTGAAATATAAATCATATTTATCAAGAAAGGGGAGCTGCATTGTCCTTAGAACCTGTGATGAATCTTCTGGAGATGGGAAAAATTGTAGCTAAGTGTAGAGTGCTTTAGTATGGTATGTGAAACATGAATTATACTCTCCTGGGTGCCTGGGTGGCTCAGGGGATTAAGCCTCTGCCTTCAGCTCAGGTCATGATCTCAGGGTCCTGGGATCGAGTCCCACATCAGGCTCTCTGCTTGGCAGAGAGCTTCCCCCTCTTTCTCTGCCTGCCTCTATGCCTATTTGTGATCTCTCTCTCCATGTCAAATACATAAATAAAATATTTTTTAAAAAGAAATATGAATTATACTCTCCAGAAGTAGAACTATTTTCATGCAAGCATGTGATGTTCTCATAATGTTGATGCCATTGCATTAATTCTGACAGTTTGGATTACTGTGCAGATAAAAATCATTATAATTTTAAGGTGATTTGCTTAAGGAATTAGTGACTTACTCTATGTAAGAGTTGGTCAAGACCAGAGGTAGAAGATTTGAAGTCAAGTTTGAACAGGAATGACTGCATTTTTTACAATAGGAAGTGATTTTGGAGTTAGTTTATAAATATGGTGTCTGAATGGGAAAGGATATGAACTTCTTTGTAAAATATTGGATTGAATTTTATTGGTATGGCTTTAGATGCACTTACACAAAATTTGATGAACAAAACTAACAATACTCAATAACAATCCTCAATAACAATAGTAGAGTGTAGAATATCATTTCTTATGTGTGTGTGTGTGTGTGTGTGTGTGTGCGTGTGTGGTTTGTTGGTCTGTTTTTTTTCCATGTTTTACTTGAGTATGGTTGACACGCAATGTTGCATTAGTTTCAGGTATATAACATAGTGATTTGGCAAGCTTTTACATATGTTTCACTCACCGTAAGTACAGATACCATCTAACACCATACGACACTATTACAATATCATTGGCTATATTTTTATGCTGTGCTTTAATAAATCTTGTGATTTATTCATTTCATAACTGATACCCTGTGTTTCCCTCTCCTGTTTGTTATGACAAATATTTGTAATGAGCACACTGGTTATGTGGTTGACAGAGTAAACTTACTATTGTTATACAGTGTTTTAATTTTTTAAAAGATTTTATTTATTTTTTTGAGGGAGAGAGAGAGCATGCTCATAAGAAGGCAGAAGGTCAAAGGGAGAAGAAGACTCCCGCAGAGCTGGGAGTCTGATGTGTGACTCGATCCTGGGACTCTGGGATCATGGCCTGAGCCAAAGGCAGCAGCTTAACCAACTGAGCCACCCAGGCACCCCCTACACTGTTTTAATTTATATGAATCTGTTATTTCTAGGTAAATGATTCCCTCTCTCAATTTTACTTAAAAATGTAAAATTGAACCATAAGAACGTCAAAATAGTAAAAGCAAAATTTGTCTGTTTTGGGGACAATTAAATATTTTATAAATTTCAAAAACCATAGAAATAATTCAAGTATTCATAGAAATAGTGGATATATTAGTTACCTACTTTTCCTCAAAAAACAAATTGTGACCAATTTTACTGATTTCTATGTTTAAATCTGTTGTTTTATCTTTTAACCTTATGTATGTATAACTGAACTTCAAGTGAAGTAATATGTACCTTAGAAATTGAAGATACTTTTTGAAAATCAGATGGAAATGACACACAGAAATGATTTGGGAACTATACTGATGATGAATCTAGGCATATAAGGTGTTGGATAAAAATAACTTGATGGTACCTTTCTTAATGTTGCTGTATGGTGATAATAAAGATAGTAAACGCCACAGCTATTGCTCAGTGATAACTTATGCAAAGTATATTTTAAGTAATCCACTTACATTATCTTATACAATTGCATAATAAGTCTTGTTTTTTTCTTCCAGTTTTATTGAAGTATTTTTGCTAAATGCAAATTGTATTTATTTAAAATGTACAACTTGATGTTTTAGTATATATATATAGTGAAATAATATATATATAGTGAAATAGTCACCATAATCATGTCAATTGATATGTATATCAATTTACATAGTTTCTTTCTTTTTTCTTTGTTAGTGAGAACACTTAAGATTAACTGTTTCTAGATATTTCAACTATAAAGCACAGTATTGTTAATTATATTCACACTGCTGTGCATGAGATCTTCAGTATTTCTTCATCTTGCCTAATGGAAATTTTACAGCCTTTGACTCAAGTCTCCCCAAATTCTCCCTTCCCTCAGCTTTTGATGACTTCCATTTAAATTTCTACTTCTAAGAGTGACCATTTTAAATTAGAATTGAGCAGTGTTTGTACTTATGTATATGGATTATTCTACTTCACATAATGTAATCCAGTTCCACTTATGTTGCTGCAAATAAAAATATTTCCATTTTCAAGGCTGTGTGATTCTTTGTGTGTTCCTGTCCAGTTTTCACAAGATCATTTTTCGAAGACATTGGTTTTTTTTGCATTTGATATTCATTTATGATTTGTTGAAGATTAGAGTTGTGGGTTCATTTATGGGATTTCTATTCTGTTCTTTGATCTATATGTCCATTTTTGTGCTAGGACCATACTGTCTTAAACACTACAGATTTGTAATACATCTTGATGCCTAGAGTTATGATGCTTCCAGTTGTACATTTCCTTTTCAAGGTTGCTTTGTTATTTGTTCTAGCTCTGTGAAAAATACTATTGGTAGTCTGATAGGGATTGAATTACATGTGAAGACTGCTTTGGGTAGTATATACATTTAAAAAATATATGTTCTTCCAATTCACAAGCATGGAATGCCTTTCCATTTCTTTGTGTCCTGTTCAATTTCTTTCATCAGAGTTTTGTAATTTTCAGAGTACAGGTCTTTCATCTCTTTAGTTAGGTTCATTCTTAGGTATCTCATTGTTTTGAGTGAATTGTAAATGGTATTGATTCCTTAATTTGTTTTTCTGGTGTTTTATTATCGGTATATAGAAGTGCAACAGATTTCTGTGCTTTTATTTTGTATCCTGAGACTTCACTGAATTTTTTAAATCAGTTCTTGTGGTCTTTCGGTGGAGTCTTTTGGGTTTAATACATATTCCACACTTTCTCATCCATTCATTTGTTGGTGAACACCTAGTTGTGTGTGTGCATGTGTTTCTGTGTGTGTATGCGTGTGCATGTGCACACACATGCTTTACATACTTTAACTTTTGGAAATATTGCTAAAAACCTCATAAGAATGCAGATATTTTTGCAAGATATAGATTTTTCTTCATATATATATGTATATCCCTCCTTGATTTAACATATATATATATATATATATATATATATATATATATAGAAGTGGTACTATAAGATAATATGATATTTCTACTTTTAATTATTTGAAGAACTCCCATATATTTTTACATAGGGATTATACCAATTTATATTCCCAAGAATAATGCAAGATAATTCCATTTTCTCTCCATATTGGCCAATACTCACTATATTTTTTCATAATAGCCACTTTAGCAAGTGTCTGTGGATATCTTTGTGGTTTTTATTTACTCATCTATAGGTGGGACTCATAAAGTTAAATTTACTAATTTGAGTCTATATTGTTAAGTTTCAAAACTAGAGCTAGATATGGTTTGGACTCCAGAGGATCTGTAACTTGCTTGTGCAATAAAACAGAAGAGACACATCTTTAATCTGAATCTAAACTCAAAGTATACAGTAGCAATTATTTTCTTTACATCTCTCAATGTATTTATTACCTATTTTTCTATTTATTTACCTATTAGTGCTGATTTATCACATTAGATTTCATAAAATCACATAATTTAGAAGCATACAAATATGTGCATGTATCAATACTATGTACTCTAGATCTCTTTATGGTTCATATTAAATCACACATTTCTTAAATATGTAATAAAATTAATAATTCTAAGTAAGTAAGGTACACAAAAATATATTCTTTTTCTTTTACATAGTAGAATCTAGTGGAAACACTTGAAAGGAGGTGTAATCTTATGTAAGATTCTATGAAAAAATACTGGGTATAATGCTTGCTAATACCCCAGAGGACACTCTTGGATTATCTGATTTGGGCTATCTTAGAGCCAACTCACACTGCTATAAAGCTGTGTGACTGATGTCAATGCAAAATAATTATTATCTAGGGATTTGAAAATATAATTATGACTAAATTTTCAAAGAAATGAAGTAGACTTCATGAAGCCAATGAATTCAAAGTTCTCCTGGGAATCTGATCTGGTACCTGTTTTATAGGATTCCTCTCTTACTGGTAAATAAGAAAATTCCCTTTTGGAAAATTTAAGCACTTCATTCATTTACTTATTTATTTATTATTGTTTTAAGCCATTTTACTAACTTTTATTTTTAAAATTAGATTATTTTATTTTTTCAGTGTTCCAAGATTCATTATTTATGCCCCACACCCAGTGCTTTATGTGCTACGTGCCCTCAATACTCATCACCAGGCTCATCCATTTTCCCACAACCCTACCTTCCAAGACCCTCAGTTTGTTTCTGAGCCCAAAGTCTCACATGTTTCATCTCCCTCCTTGATTTAACATAATTCACATTTCCTTTCCTTCTCCTACTGTCGTCCATACTACTCCTTATGCTCCACAAGTAAGTGAAAGCATATACTTGACTTTCTCTCTTTTGCTTATTTCACTGAGTATAATCTCTTACAATCCAGTCCATGTTGCCACAAAAGTTGGATATTCATCCTTTCTGATGGAGGCATAATATTCCATTGTATATATGTACCATATCTTCTTTAACCATTCATCTGTTGAAGGGCACCTTGCTCTTTCCAAAGAGCAAAGGCCATTGCTGCAATTTGGTGATTGTGGTCATTGCTGCAATGAACACTGGGGTACATATGGCCCTTCATTTCAATATATCTGTATCTTGGGAATAAACATCCAGTAGTGCAATTGAAGAGTTATATGGTAGCTTTATTTTTAATTTTTTAAGGAATCTCCACACTGTTAACCAAAGCAGCTGCAACAACTTGCATCCCCATCAACAGTGTAAGAAGGCTACCCTTTTTCCACAGGTGCTCTAACACTTGTGGTTTTTTGTCCTGTTAATTTTGGCCATTCTGACTGGTGTAAGGTGGTATCTCAATGTGGTTTTGATTTGAATTTCCCTGGAAGCTAAAGATGACTAACATTTTTTTCATGTGTCTGTTAGCCATTTGTATGTCTTCTACAGAGAAGTGCCTCTTTGTGTATCCTGCCCATTTTTTGATGCAATCATCTTTTTTATGGTTGTTAAGTTTGAGGAGTTCTTTATAGATCTTGGATATCAGCCCTTTTCTGTAGTGTCATTTGTGCATATCTTCTCCCATTCCATGGGTTGCCACTTTGTTTGTCAACTGTGTCCTTTGCTATGCAGAAGCTATTTATTTATCTATCTATCTATCTATCTATCTATTTATTTATTTATTTTTGAGGAATTCCCAAAAGTTAATTTTTGGTTTTGTTTCCTTTGTCTTTTGGAGAGGTGTCTTGAAAGAAGTTGCTATGGCCAATGTCAAAGGGGTTACTACCTAAATTATCCTCTAGAATTTTGATAGATTATTGCCTTACATTGATATATTTCATCCATATTAAGGGGGCTTCTATAAAATAGGAAAGAGCTCAAGTGTTACACAGAACAGAAATTTACAGAGGCAATCTATAGAAACAAGGATTTAGCAGGTGACATGATGGCAATCAAAACATATCTTTCAATAATCACTCTCATCGTGAATGGCCTAAATGCTCCAATAAAAAGGCACAAGGTTGTAGACTGGATAAAATGAGAGGACCCGTCCATTTGCTATTTACAAGAGACACATTTTCAATCTAAAGACATGTCCATATTGGAAGTGAGGGGATGGAGGACCATCTTTCATGCCAATGGGCCTCAAAAGAAAGTTGGGGTTGTGATTCTCATACCAGACAAATTAGAATTTAATCTAAAGACTGTAGTCAGAGACACAGAAGGACACTGCATCATTGTCAAAGGGTCTATACACCAAGAAGATCTAACAATTGTAAATATTTATGCCCCCAACATGGGAGCAGCCAACTACATAAGCCAACTGTGAAGCAAAACAAAGAGTCATATTGATACAAATATGTTAATTTCAGATCTTAACACACCACTCCCAGCAATGGACAGATCGTCTAAACAGAAAATCAACAAAGAAACAAGAGCTTTTAATGACACATTGGACCAGATGGATCTCATAGATATATTCAGAACATTCCACACTAAAACAGCAGAATATTTATTCTTCTTGAGCACACATAAAACTTTCCCCAGAATAAACCACATACTAGGTCACAAATCAGGGCTCAACCAATACCAGAAGACTGAGATTATTCCCTGCATGTTTTCTGACCACAATGCCTTAAAACTGGAACTAAATCACAACTAAAAGTTCAGAAGGAAATCAAACATTTTGAATCTAAAGGTTATCCTGCTCAAGAATCTTTGGATGAACCAGGAAATCAAAGAACTTAAGTATTTTGTGGAAGCCAAGGTGAATGAAGATACTTCAATCCAAAACCTATGAAAATGGCAAAGGCAGTGATAAGAGAGAAATGCATAGTCATTCAAGCCTCACTCAAAAAAATTAAAAAATCCCTAATACATCAAATCTCTTTAGAGAGAAATGGAACTGGAAAATCAACAACAAATTAAGCCAACCCAACACAAAAGAAGGGAGATAATTAAGATTAGAACAGAGATCACTGAATTAGAATCTAGAGATACAGTAGAACACATCAATGAAACTAGAAACTGGTTCTTTGAAAGAATAAATAAGATTGATAAACCACTGGCCAAACTAATCCAAAAGAAAAGGGAGAGGATCCAAATTAGTAAAATTATGAAAGGGGAGAGATCACGACTAATACCAAGGAAATAAAAACAATCATCAGAAATTAGTATCAACAGTTATATGACAATAAGTTAAACAACCCAGAAGATATGGATGCATTCCTGGAAACCTATAAACTTCCAAGACTGAAACAGGAAGAAATTGACAACTTGAATAGACCAATATCTAGTAACGAGATTGAAGCAGTAATAAAAACTTCCCAAAAAACAAGAGCCCCAGACTGGATGGATTCCCTGGGGAATTCTACCAAACATTGAAGAATAAATAATACCTATTCTGCTGATGCTATTCAAAAAAAAAAAAAAAGGAAAAAAAAAAAGAAAGAAAGAGAAGGAAAACTTCCAGACTCTTTCTATGAAGCCAGCATTACTCTAATCCCCAAACCAAAGACCCCATCAAAAAGGAGATTTCAGACTAATGTCCCTAATGAATATGGATGCCACAATTTTTTAAAAGATTTCATTTATTTATTTGACACACACACACAGAGAGAGAGAGATCACAAACAGGCAGAGGTAAGCAGAGAGAGAGGAGGAAGCAGGCTCCCTGCCAAGCAGAGAGCCCAATGCGGGCCTCTTCCCCAGGATCCTGAGATCATGGCCTGAGCCAAAAGCAGAAGCTTTAATCCACTGAGCCACCGAGGCACCCTGGATGCCACAATTCTAAAAATTTCCGTTCTAATAGTACAATAAAAAGATTATCCAGCACAGCCAGGTGGGATTAATCCCTAGGATGCAAGGGTGGTTCAACATTCACATATCAATCAATGTGATAGAAAATATCAATAAGAGAAGAGAGAAGAACCACATGGCCCTCTCAATTGATGCAGAAAAAGCGTTTGACAAAGTACAGCATATGTTCCTGATTGAAAGTCTTCAAAGTATAAGGATAGAGGGAACAGTCCTCAAGCTCATAAAATCTATTTAAAAAAATCCACAGTGACTGTTCTTCTCAATGGGGAAAAGCTGACAGTCTTCCCACTGAGACCAGGATCAAGACAAGGATGCCCACTCTCACCACTATTGTTCAACATAGTGTTAGAAGACTTAGCAACAGTAATCAGACAACAAAAAGAAACAAAAAGTATTCAAATTGGCAAAGAGGAGTCAAACTCTCTCTCTTTGCAGATGGCATGATACTTTATGTGGAAAACCTAAAAGGCTATACCCCCAAACTACTAGAACTCATACAATATTTCAGTAATGTGGCAGGATACAAAATCAGTGCACAAAATCAGTTATTTTCTTATACACTAACAATGAAAATATATAAAAAGAAATAGAGAATCAATTCCATTTACTATAGCACCAAAAACCATAAGATACCTTGGAATAAACCTAACCAAAGAAGTTAGGGATCTGTACTCAAGGAACTACAGAACACTCATGAAAGAAACTGATGAAGACACAAAAATGGAAGAGCTTTCCATGCTCTTGGATTGGAAGAACAAACATTATTAAATGTCTATACTGCCCAGAGCAATCTATACTTTCAATGCCATCCCAATCAAAATTCCACTAACATTTTTCAAAGAGCTAGAACAAACAATCTTAAAATTTATATGGAACCATAAAAGACCCCAAATTGCTAAGAAAATGTTGAAAAAGAAAAAAAAATCTGGGGGCATCACGTTGTATGATTTCAAGCTTTTATTACAACGCTGTGATCACCAAGACAGCATGGTACTGGCACAAAAACAGACACATAGACCAATGGAACAGAGTACAGAGTCTAGATGTGGATCCACAACTTTATGGTCAAATCATCTTCAACAAAGCAGGAAAAGATATCCGGTGGAATAAAGACAGTGTCTTCAATAAATGATGCTGAGAAAATTGGATAGCTACGTACAGAAGAATGAAACTCAACCATTCTCTTATGCCATACACAAATATAAACTCAAAACTGATGAAAGACCTCAATGTAAGGCTTCTTTGGTAACTTTACATTCTTGCTGCACTGATTTAAATGATCAGATCAAATGTGACCAAATCTATTTAATGACCATTAACATCTTTCCTTGGAATTGATTTTGATCAAAGGTAAGATGGTGCACAAAAATCCAGAATGTTTCATAGAAAACTCTCTATCATCTAGCTTCTAGAGGTCACCCAACCAGATATGTCACTGCATCACTACTCAGTCTTAAATAATTCACGTTTGATTGGGAATAATTTTTTCATCCTCATAATGAGGCTATTTTATTATTTTATTTTATTTAGAAAGAGTTTTTTAATTTTTTATATATTTTTAAAAGATTTTATTTATTTATTTATTTATTTGACACAGAGAGAGATCACAAGTAGGCAGAGAGGCAGGCAGAGAGAGAGAAAGAAGTGGGCCTCAATCCCAGGACCCTGAGTTTATGACCTGAGCTGAAGGCAGAGGCTTTAACACACTTAGCCACCCAGGCACCCATAATGAGGCTATTTAAAAAATATATTTCTTTTGTTAATGTATAAAGCACTGATGTGAGGCTTTTTTTCAATTTTCATTTTTAAATAAATACAAGCATACAAAATATATTTATGTAAGCAATATAATGGCTATTGAATTCATGTTATGGTAATTGCCCATCACATTGAAATTCAAGCAGCAATTGGGAAATTTTTCTCATCATGATGTAGGAATAAACTGAATATGTCTTGAATATGTGTGTTTGCACCTTGATTTATAGAGGAGATAATATGGGTACTTTTTTGCTTTTGTTCTTGTTTTTTGGTAATCAAATTCACCTAGGACACTTTGGTATTGGGGGCAAGGCATAAGTTGTAGTTCATTTGGAGGATCTGGAAATGATGTATGCATTCACTACACCATTCATTAAAGCTGGATATTTGTAAGAAACAAGTGACAGTGTGATAACCACAACAAAAGAGGAGACAGATCTTAAAATGAGCAAAAATTAAAAACTAAATAAATTTATTTGGGCATAAAGGTCATACATATTCATGACCCTCTTTTATCTAGATTGAATTTCTATTTTAAGATCATTCATTTTTTCATATTTATTTATTTTTTAGTTTTGACAAGTTGAAATGATATCCACTAATGTCAGAATTACCTTTTTAAGGGTAAGGATAAATTGATAAGTTTATCCAATTGAATACAATATTAGCCTGTAAATATCTATATCTATTCATCTAGAAGCTAAAGTAGTAGCAGGGGAACCAGAAAAAGTCACTTAAAATCGGAATCTTGGTTTATCATCTATAAATTTTTTAGGTTACATTTACCTCAAGGGCCATTGTTCAGAATTAAATAAAATTTAATTACAGCACAAATATTGACACAAGTCAGATTCTGTCCAGTGGAGATGGCCAATAAAAGTTGACAGTTTTTATTCTCTGTGTATAGGCTTTCTTCAAGTTGAAGACTTATTTCTCCAACTCAATAAGAAACCACCTGATGGATTTTCACCTGAGTATACTTAGTAGAACTACAAAAATCAAGACATGTGAATATCTTTTGTAAATGGTTTATAAATATATCACTCATAATATTTCATTGGACAAAGCAAAGTGAAAGAAGGAAATATCTAATTTAGTTAATTAATATATCTATCACCCTACATAGTTAAGTGTGTGTGTGTGAGAAGAGTTAAGAACTTTTTGTTAGCAAACTTTAAATACGTGACAAATACTGTTAACAACAGTCATTTTTATTGTATATTAAGGCCCCCAATTTTTTTTGTCCTGTGTATCTGATACTTTACATTATTTGAGTAAAGTCTCCCTATTTACCCATCAGCTAGACTCTGGTAAACAGCATTAAGAGTTTTGTTACTTATTTTATTAAACAAAAATCTATTAAGAGTTTATTTCTGGGTGCCTGGGTGGCTCAGTTGGCTAAGCAGCTGCCTTCAACTCAGGTCATGATCCTCAAGTTTTGGGATCAAGTCCTACATAAGGCTCCCTGCTCAGTGAGGAGTCTTCTTCTCCCTCTGATCTTTTCTCTTCTCATTCTCTTTCTTTCTCATTCTCTCTCTCTCAAAAATAAATAAATAAAATATTTTAAAGAAGTGTTTCATTTATTTCACAAATAAATGAGATCATGCGATACCTCTCTTTCTATTTATCACTTATATAACTAAGCATAGTGTTTTCTAGATTCATCCATGCTGTCACAATGACAAAGGTTTTGTTTTGCTTTTTTATCCAAGCTTAAATAATACTCCAGTGTATATAGATTTATGAATCTTGTAAATCCATTCATCCACTGATGGGTACTTAGATTGTCCCCATGTCTTGTTTATTGTGAATAATGCTGTGGTGTACATGGGAATGCAGATACTTCTTTGAAATAGTGATTTCATTTTCTATGGATATATACACAGAAACAAGAGTGTTGGATGCATGGTAGTTCTAGTTTTAGTTTTTTGAGAACATCCATAATGTTTCCCATAATGACTGTGCCAATCAACATCTCATCAACAATGGGAGAGTCCTAAAAAGATCATATAAATTTGGACATTTTAGTCACTATGGAAATTGAGCACATAGCAATTGATAGAGATGTAACTGATTAAAAATTTAAATTAAGTGGAATTTTTTCAACACATGTAACCAAATTATAATATCCCAATAGTGTGGGAAACGACAATTGTTGCCTCCTATTGAAAGATTTAACTCATCTCTTTAACTTGGCTACAAAACTATGAAATTTGAAGAAATCTGAAAAAAGTAAAAAAAGAGTTATTAAAAGCATAAAAAACATAAATGTTCCACAATGGCCAAATAACTACCAAGGACTTCATACATTGTGAGGAACACACAGATATATTTCACACAAAATGGCAAGACAATAAGACAATTATAAGTGAACATAAGCATTTTGTTCTTTCACTGCAAAAACTAATCAATGAAATATTTTCTTTTTTTTTCTATTCAAGTTATCTGTAATTTTTTTCAATCACTTTAATCAATGGCTTACTCCATGTCCTCAAGCTCTCTTTACTGGAATATTTTCTTTTTTTATTATTTTGTTTTTTCAGTGTTCCAATATTCATTGTTTATGCCTCATACCCAGTTCTCCATGCAATATATGACCTCAGTACCCACCACCAGGCTTTCCCATCCCCCCACCCCATCCTTCCAAGACTCTCAGTTTGTTTCTGAGTCCACAGTCTCTTATGTTTTGTCTCCCTCCCCAATTTACCCACTTCCATTTCTTTTTCTTCTCCTACTGTCCTCTGTATTAGCCCTAATGCACCACAAGTAAGTGAAACCATGTGATACTTGACTTTCTCTCTTGGCTTATTTCACTTAGCATAATCTCCTCCAATCCAGTCCATGTTGCTACAAAAGTTGGATATTCATCCTTTCTGATGGAGGCATAATATTCCATTGTATATATGTACCATATTCTTTATCCATTCATCTGTTGAAGGGCACCTTGGCTCTTTGTACAGTTTAGCAATTGTGGCAATTGCTGCAATGAACATTGAGGTACATATGGCCTTTATTTTCACTACACCTGTATCTTTGGGATAAATTCCCAGTAGCACAACTGCAGGGTCATAGGGTTAGCTCTAATTTTAAATTTTTAAGGAATCTCCACACTGTTTTCCAATGTGGCTGCACCAACTTGCATTCACACCAACAGTGAAAGAGGGTTCCCCTTTCTCCACAGCCTCTCCAACACTTGTTTCCTGTCTTGTTAATTTTGGCCATTCTGATTGGTGTAAGGGGGTATCTCAGTGTGGTTTTGATTTGAATTTCCTTGATAGCTAGTGATTATGGACATTTTTTAATCTGTCTGTTAGCTATTTGTATATCTTCTGTGGAGAAGTGCCCCTTCTACTCTGTTCCATTGGTCATTTGTCTGTTTCTGAGCCAGTACCATGCTGTCTGGGTGACCACAGCTTTGCAATAAAGCCTGAAATCAGATAACATGATGCTCCCAGCTTTGCTTTTCTTCAACAATCCCTTAGTACTTCGGAGTCATTTTTGAATCCATATAAATTTTAGGATTGTTTGTTCCAAAGTTTAAAGAATGTTCATGGAATTTTGCTTGGGATGTCATTGAGAGTATAGATTGCTCTGGGCAGTATAGACATCTTAATGTTTATTCTTCCAATCCATGAGCATAGAATGCTCTTCCATCTTTTTGTGTCTTCTTCAGTTTTTTTCAGGAGAGTTCTGTAGTTCCTTGAATACAGATCCTTCTCTTCATTGGTTAGGTTTATTCCTAAGTATCTTATGGTTTTTGGTGCTATAGTAAACAATTGATTCTATGATTTCCCTTTCTATATTTTCATTGTTAGTGAAACTAACTTTGTTAGTTTGTGTGAAACACAACTGATTTTTGTGCATCGATATTGTATCCTGCCACATTACCAAATTGTTGTATGAGTTCTAGTAGTTTGGGGGTAGAGTCTTTTGTTTTTTCCATTTAGAATATCATGTCATCTGCAAAGAGAGAGAGAGTTTGATGTCTTCTTTGCCAATTTGAATACCTTTTATTTCTTTTTGTTGTCTGATTGCTGTTCCTAGAACTTCTAACACTATGTTGAACAATGGTGGTGAGATTAGGCATCCTTCTCTTGTTCCTGATCTCAGAAGGAAGGCTGTCAGTTTTTCCCGAATGAGACTGATATTCGTTTTTGGTTTTTCAAAGATAGATTTTATATGGTTGAGAAATATTCCCTCTATCCCTATACTTTAAAGAATTTTAATCAGGAATGGATGTTGTATTTTGTCAAATGCTTTTTCTGCATCAATTCAGAGTATCATGTGGTTCTTCTCTCTTCTCTTATTAATCTGTTCTATCATGTTGATGGATTTGTGGGTGTTGAACCACACTTACATCCCAGGGATAAATCCCACCAGGTCATGCTGGATAATTTTTTAATGTATTGTTGGATCCTATTAACAAGGATCTTTTTAAGAATCTTGGCATCCATATTCATCAGAGATATTGGTCTGAAGTTTTCCTTTTTGATGGGGTATTTGTCTTGTTTGGGGATTAGAATATTCTGGCTTTATAGAAAAAGTCTGGAAGTTTTCCTTCTGTTTCTATTTTCTGAAACAGCTTCAAAAAATAAGTGTTATTTCCTCTTTGAGTTTTTGGTAGAATTTCTCAGGGAATCCATAAGGTCCTGGGCTCTTTTTTTTGGGGGGGGGGCTTGATCACTGCTTCAATCATGTTACTAGATATTGGTCTATTATGATTGTCAATTTCTTCCTGTTCCAGTCTTGGAAGTTTATAGGTTTCCAGGAATGCATCCATATCTTCTAGATTGTTAAACTTATTGGCATATAACTGTTGATAGTAATTTCTGATGATTGTTTCTATTTACTTGGTGTTAGTCATGATCTCCCCCTTTTAATTCATAATTTTATTAATTTGTGTCATCTCCCTTTTCTTTTGGATTATTTTGGACAGTGTGTTATCGATCTTATTAATTCTTTCAAAGAACCAGCGTTTAGTTTCGTTGAAGTGTTCTACTGTATCTCTAGTTTCTAAATCATTGATCTCTGCTCTAATCTTAATTATTACCCATCTTGTGTGTGGTGTTGGTTTTATTTGTTGTTGTTTTTCCAGTTCTTTAAGGTGTAATGAGAGTTGGAGTATTCAGGACTTTTAAATTTTTTTTTGAGTGAGGCTTGGAATGTCTTATTTCACTCAGCATAATCTCTTCCAGTCCAGTCCATGTTAATACAAAAGATGGATAGTCATCCCTTCTGATGGAGGCATTATACTCCATTGTATGTATGTACCACATTTTCTTGATCCTTTCATCTGTTGATGGGCACCTTGGCTCTTTCCACAGTTTGGCGATTGTGGCCATTGCTGCGATGAACATTGGGGTGCATTTCCCCTTAGGACTGCCTTTTCTGTATCCCATAGGATTTTGATTGATGTATCTTCTCTTTGGTTAACAGGACATTTAAGTTCTTTGATTTCCCGGTTGATCCAAAGATTCTTGAGCAGGATAGTCTTTAGCTTCAAAATATTTGATTTCCTTCTGAACTTTTTGTTGTGATTTAGTTCCAGTTTTAAGGCATTGTGGTCAGAGAACATGCAGGGAATAATCTCAGTCTTCTGGTATTGGTTGAGCCCTCATTTGTGAACTAGTATGTGGTTTATTCTGGGGAAAGTTTTATGTGTGCTCAAGAAGAATAAATATTCTGCTGTTTTAGTGTGGAATATTCTGTATATATATCTATGAGATCCATCTGGTCCAATGTGTCATTAAAAGCTCTTGCTTCTTTGTTGATTTTCTGGTTAGGTGATCTGTCCATTGCTGAGAGTGGTGTGTTAAGATCTGCAATTAACGTATTTGTATCAATATGACTCTTTGTTTTGCTTCACAGTTGGCTTATGTAGTTGGCTGCTCCCATGTTGGGGGCATAAATATTTACAATTGTTAGATCTTCTTGGTGTGTAGACCCTTTGACAATGATGCAGTGTCCGTCTGTGTCTCTGAACAGTCTTTAGATTAAATTCTAATTTGTCTGGTATGAGAATCACAACCCCAACTTTCTTTTGAGGACCATTGGCATGAAAGATGGTTCCTCATCCCCTCACTTCAAATATGGATATGTCTTTAGAATGTAAAAGTGTCTCTTGTAAACAGCAAATGGACGGGTCCTCTCATTTTATCCAGTCTGCAACTCTGTGCCTTTTTTTTTTCAGAAGAAACATTTTTAATGAAGAAAGGATATGAAATAATTTCCACCTTATAATGGGTTCCCTGAAAAAGACTTGAGTGGTATATAAAGAAATAGTTCTTTTTTTAATTTTTTTTATTGTTACTAATTTTTTTTTCTAGTGTTCCAAGATTCATCCCCATTCCCCACACCCAGTGCTCCATGCTTCAGGTGTTCCCAGTACCCACCACCAGGCTCTCCCATCCCTCCACCCCCCTCCCTCCAAGTCCCTCAGTTTGTTTCTGTGTCCAAAGTCTCTGTTGTTTCGTTTCCCTCCCTAGATTACCCACGTTACCATTTACTTTCCTTCTCCCACGTTCCTCCAGTTTACCCCTCATACACCGAAAGTAAGTGAAACCATGAGATACTTGACTTTCTCTTCTTGGATTATTTCATTCAGCATAATCTCTTCCAGTCCAGTCCATGTTAATACAAAAGATGGTATTCATCCTTTCTGATGGAGGCATAGTACTCCATTGTATGTATGTACCACATCTTCTTGATCCTTTCATCTGTTAATGGGCACCTTGGCTCTTTCCACAGTTTGGTGATTGTGGCCATTGCTGCGATGAATTTTGGGGTGCATATGGCCGTTCTTTTCACTACATCCGTATCTTTGGGGTAAATGCACAGTAGTGCAATTGCAGGGTCATAGGGTAGCTCGATCTTTAATTTTTTAAGGAATCTCCACACTGTTTTCCAACGCAGCTGCACCAGTTTACATTCCCACCAACAGTGTAAGAGGGTTCCCCTTTCACCACAGCCTCTCCAACACTTGTTGTTTTCTGTCTTGTTAATTTTGGCCATTCTGACTGGTGTAAGGTGGTGTCTTAGAGTGCTTTTGATTTGAATTTCCCTGATAGCTAGTGACGCTGGACATTTTTTCATGTGTCTGTTGGCCGTTTGTATATCTTCTACAGAGAAGTGCCTCTTCATGTCTCTTGCCCATTTTTTGATGTGTTCATCTTCTTTTGGGGTGTTGAGTTTGAGTAGTTCTTTATAGATCTTGGATACCAGTCCTTTGTCTGTAGTGTCATTTGCAATTATCTTCTCCCATTATGTGGGTTCCCTCTTTGTTTTGTTGACTGTTTCCTTTGCTGTAAGAAGCTTTTAAATTTGATGAAGTACCAGAAGTTCATTTTCGCTTTTTTCTCCGTTGCCTTTGGGGATGTGTCTTTAAATAAGTTGCTGTGGTCGATGTCAAAGAGGTTACTGCCTATGTTCTCTTCAAGGATTTTGATAGATTCCTGCCTCACGTTGAGGTCTTTCATCCATTTCGAGTTTGCCTTTGTGTGTGGTGTAAGAGAATGGTCTAATTTCATTCTTTTATATGTAGCTGTCCAATTTTCCCAGCACCATTTATTGAAGAGACTGTCCTTTCTCCACTGGATATTTTTTCCTGCTTTGTCAAAGATGATTTGACCATAGATTTGTGGGTTCATATGTGGGCTCTCCACTCTGTTCCATTGGTCTATTTCTCTGTTTTTGTGCCAGTACCATGCTGTCTTGGTAATCACAGCTTTTTAATAAAGCCTGAAGTCAGGTAATGAGATGCCCCAAGCTTTGCTTTTCTTCTTCAGCAATTCCTTAGTGATTCAGGGTCTTTTTTGGTTCCATACAAATTTTAGGATTGTTTGTTCTAATGATTTGAAGAATATTGGTGGAATTTTGGTCGGAATGGCATTGAAAGTGTAGATTGCTCTGGGCAGTATAGACATTTTGACAATGTTTATTCTTCCGATCCATGAGCATGGAAAGCTCTTCCATCTTTTTGTGTCTTCTTCAATTCCGTTCATGAGTGTTCTGTAGTTCCTCGAGTACAGATTCTTGACTTCTTTGGTTAGGTTTATTCCTAAGTATCTTATAGTTTTTGGTGCTATAGTAAACAGAATCGATTCTCTGATTTCCCTTTCTATTTTTTCATTCTTAGTATATAATAATGCAACTGATTTCTGCGCATTGATTTTGTATCCTGCCACATTACCAAATTATTGTATGAGATCTAGTAGTTTGGCGGTAGAGTCTTTTGGGTTTTCCACATATAGTATCATGTCACCTGCAAAGAGAGAGAGTTTGACTTCCTTTTTGCCAAGCTGGATATCTTTTATTTCTTTCTGTTGTCTGATTGCTGTTGCTAGGACTTCTAACACTATGTTAAACAGTAGTGGTGAGAGTGGGCATCCTTGCCCTGTTCCTGATCTGAGGAAAGGCTGTCAGTTTTTCCCCATTGAGGATGATATTCGCTGTGGGTTTTTCGTAGATAGATTTTATGAGTTTGAGAAATGTTCCCTCTATCCCTATACTTTGAAGAGTTTTGATCAGGAATGGATGTTGTATTTTGTCAAATGCCTTTTCTATATCAATTGAGAGTACCATGTGGTGCTTCTCTCTTTTCTTATTGATTTGTTCTATCATGTTGATTGTTTTGCGAGTGTTGAACCACCCTTGCATCACTGGGATAAAACCCACCTGGTCATGGTGGATAATATTTTTAATGTATTGTTGGATCCTGTGAGCAAGGATCTTGTTGAATATCTTGGCATCCGTATTCATCAGCGATATTGGTCTGAAGTTCTCCTTTTTGATGGGGTCTTTGTCCGGTTTGGGGATTAGAGTGATGCTGGCTTCATAGAAAGAGTTTGGAAGTTTTCCTTCCGTTTCTATTTTTGAAAGAGCTTCAGGAGAATAGGTGTTATTTCTTCTTTGAATGTTTGGTAGAATTCCCCAGGGAATCCGTCTGGGCCTGGACTCTTGTTTTTGGGGAGGTTTTTGATTACTACTTCGATCCCGTTATTAGATATAGGTCTATTCAGATCGTTAATGTCTTCCTGTTTCAGTCTTGGGAGCTTATAGGTTTCTAGGAATGTATCTATGTCTTCTAGATTGTTAAACATATTGGCATATAGTTGTTGATAGTAATTTTTGATGATTGTTTCTATTTCCTTGGTGTTAGTTGTGATCTCTCCCCTTTCATTCATGATTTTGTTATTTTGGGTCTTCTCCCTTTTCTTTTGGGTTAGTTTGGCCAATGGTTATCGATCTTATTGATTCTTTCAAAGAACCAGCTTCTAGTTTCGTTGATGCGTTCTACTGTTTCTCTAGTTTCTGATTCATTCATCTCTGCTCTAATCCTTAATATTTCCTGCCTTGTGTGGGGGGTTGGCTTAATTTTTTGTTGATTCTCCAGTTCTTTAAGGTGTAATGAGAGTTGGTGTAATCGGGATTTTTCAATTTTTTTGAGTGAGGCTTGGATAGCTATGATTTTCCCCCTTAGGACTGCCTTTGCTGTATCCCATAGGTTTTGGATCGAGGTATCTTCATTCTCATTGGTTTCCATGAAGTGTTTCAGTTCTTCTTTGATACCTTGGTTGATCCACATATTCCTGAGTAGGCTCGTCGTTAGCTTCCAAGTGTTTGATTTTCTCCTGAACTTTTTATGGTGATTAAGTTCCAGTTTCATGGCATTGTGGTCAGAGAATATGCAGGGAGTAATTTCAATCTTCTTGTATCGGTTGAGCCCTGATTTGTGACCTTGTATGTGGTCTATTATGGAGAAAGTTCCATGTGCACTCGAGAAGAATGAGTATTCTGTTTTAGGGTGAAATGTTCTGAATATATTTATAAGATCCAGCTGGTCCAATGTGTCATTCAAGGTTCTTGATTCTTTGCTGATTTTCTGTTTAGATGATCTGTCCATTGCTGAGAGTGGTGTGTTAAGATCTCCTACAATTAGTGTATTTGCATCAATATGATTCCTTATTTTGTTTAACAGTTGGCTTATGTAGTTGGCTGCTCCCACGCTGGGGGCATAAATATTTACAGTTGTTAGATCTTCTGGATGTATAGACCCTTTAAGGATGATGTATTGTCCTTCTGTGTCTTTGACTACAGTCTTTAGACTAAAATCCAATTTGTCTGATATGAGAATTGCTACCCCGGCTTTCTTTTGGGGTCTATTGGCATGAAAGATGGTCTTCCATCCCCTCACTTTCAATCTGGAAGTGTCTTTCGATTCAAGATGAGTCTCTTGTAGACAGCATATGGATGGGTCCTGTCGTTTTATCCAGTCTGCAACCCTATGTCTTTTTATTGGAGCATTTAGGCTGTTCACATTGAGGGTGATTATTGATAGATATGTTTGTAGTGACATCATGTTGCCTATGGAGTTCATGTTTCTATAAGTTACCTCTGTATATAACTGTTTTGTGTCACTCTTGGGTTCGTTTCTCCTCTAAAGAACCCCTCTTAGTATTTCTTGTAGTGCTGGCTTGGTGGTTGCATAGTCTTTTAGACCTTGGCATTCTTGGAAGCTCTTTATTTCTCCTTCGATTTTGAAAGTCAACCTTGCTGGATACATTATCCTTGCTTGCATATTTTTGTCATGTAACTTCCTGAATATGTCTTGCCATCCCTTTCTGGCTTGCCATGTTTCTGTGGAAAGGTCTGACGTTATTCTGATGGTCCTCCCTCTATAGATAAGGGATCGCTTTCTCCTAGCTTCCCTTAAGACATATTCTTTGGTTTTATGATTCAAGAATTTTACTATTATGTGCCTGGAAGTTTTTCTGGCCTCATTGATCTTGGGGGGTGTCCTCTCTGCTTCTAGGACATGAACATTTGTTTCTTTCCTCAGATTTGGGAAATTTTCATCCATGATTTGTTCAACAATATTTTCTAGGCTTCTCTCTCTCTCTCAATTTCTTCGGGGATTCCAATAATTCTGATATTGGAGCGTTTCATGGCATCATTCATTTCCTTTATTCTGTTTTCTTGGGATTTTAGTTGTTTGCTCCAAGAGTTCTCTTGCTCCTCCTTCTATTCTGTGTGTCTTCTAGAACACTGATACGATCTTCAGCTTCACTTACTCTGGCTGTTAGCATATTTAAATTAGATTGCATCTCTTCTATAGCCTTTCTAACCTCAGCTTTCACTTCTGTTGCTATGTCTTCCACTTTGAGACCAATGTTCTTTTCTAAACTGACTATTGCTTGGACTATTGCTGTCCTGAATTCCATATCTGTCATACTGTTTATGTTCATTTCCAGTAATTCTTGACCGAGGTTGCAGTCTCAGGGTTCTTCATCTGTTGGCTGTTCCTTCTCTGAGTCATTGTGGCGAGGAGTGGTTGAGGGGGTGTATGACTAAATATATCAGCCACTATCTAGGTGGATTTGTCGTTGGAAGGTTTTGGAGCAACCAGAGTTCACCACCGAAAAGGGAGGAGAAAGAAAAAATAAAATGGAAGAGAGGAAGCCAGAAAAGACACCCCTGCCAGAGCGGGGCCCCGTGATAGGATTTATATGGTACAAAGCTGTTACAGGGTAAAGAACAGGGTATCAAGGGTAAATGAAGAGATCAAAAAGCAAAGCCCGACCTATATGACCCCCAAGACCAGTATTTATATAATATAGAAGGAAAGACAATTACACAGACACACTGACAAACTAGAATGGGAAGGTGTTGGCAGACACTCCTTGTGGGCAAGGAATGCGTTTCAGACGCTCCCAAGTTTGTCTGGTTATTATTGTTGGAGGAGCCCACTTTCAAAAGATATAAGGGGATTAGAACTGGTTGTATATAGGGGTAGTATTGAATAGGGATGTGGGATTGACATGAAGCTTGTATCTACATGTACACGTAAAAGAGAGAATAAAGGAAAGAGGAGAGAAGAAAGGGAAAAACAGAGAGAGCGAATGGGGAGACCAGAGGCAACAACAATCGCAGAAAATACAGGTGTGCGTTTGAAAAAATTTCAGGGTAGAAAGGAGAAGAAAATAATAAAAAAATAAAAAAGAATAACAAAAATAAAAAAAATAAGATATGTTATGGGGTGTTGTATTGGGTATCACGTTGTGATAAGAAGGGGGCTAAAAATTGATAGAAGAAAAACCGTGAGAATGTAATTTTAAGCTTAAAGTGGAATTTTAAAAGTAAAAATAGAAAAAAGTTTAAAAAATTAAGTGAGGTGGAAAACTGTATCAATGAGATGTAGGGTATTGGTCCTTGTAGTCAGTGCCAGGAGTTTAATAAATTGCCTTTGCACCGATTTGGGGTTTTGCATTGGAATGTTGTCCTCCTGAGCTTCTGGCTTGCTTTCTGGGGGCGGGGTGTGCCATTCCCTTTCAGTCCTTCTACCTAGGCTGAGTCTTTCGGCCCCCTTGCTAGAGGCCGGTCTCCATGGTAACCAGGTTATTAGGTTACAATTCTCTGGTATCAAAGCGTTGTTCTTTTACATCTTTTTCCAGCTGTTGAGGAAGTCAGGTCAGAGCAATATGTCTGCTCCCTGACCTCCCTCCCAGAGAGAGCCTCTACACAGAGAGGGGCTCTTTCCAGCCTCCCGGTTGGCAGTCTGTCACAGCCAGGCTGGTGCAGATGTTGTATTGATTTCTTCCCCCATCCCTTTTTGTCATTTTACTCCTGCACCTCAAAGCCACAACTCCTTTTGGATCCCGCAACTTTGTCTGGGCCCCGGGACCCGCGGCCTCTCCGGTCCCACGCAAGTCTGTAAAAATGCCTTCCCTGGGGGGGTCCAAGCGTGGCCCACGGTGTGGAGAGAAACGGGAAAGAAAGGCAGCGGCGTAAAAATAGAATCCACTCCCGCTGCTTTCGCCGCAGCTGCGGCGGCTCTGATGGCGGTGGCGCACGGGGCCCGGCGGCGCGGCGCAGCGTGGCGCGTGGGGGTCCGGTGGCGGGAAAAAAATTTTAAAAAGTCTCCTTGCCTTGCCCTGGGCTCTACTGTGTTCCCGTTTCTGTCTAGCCCCGATTCAGGCCGTAATCTGCTGTTATTCCTCACTCACAGATCACTTTCTCTTTAGGGTATTTGTTTTCAATGTTTCAGCTCTGCGGGCTTCCTCCCCACTCACCTGTCCTTTGGGGCAAGCCTTCAGACCCTCTTATTTGTTTCTACCTTTTTGCCAATGTTCCTTGTCTCTCGTGGTGCTCCAGAAGTGGGAAATATCACATTTCAGGCTGATTTCATGGGTGTTCACAGTGGTCTTGTAGTGTTTTTTTTTTTTTGCTGGAATTCAGCTCTCTTCAGGGAACTCCCCGAAATGTGGTCACCTGGCCTTCCGCCATCTTGGCTCCATCCAAGAAATAGTTCTTTAAGATAACCAAAGTGTTTATCAGATGTCCTTGATTCCGTGTCCTTGGGATCTATCTCCCTCTTCGTTCACCCCTTCCCCCAGCCCTCCTGAATCTCCCTCTTCTGGTCCCTGTCCGCTGTGGGGATGGAGAGACCAACCCTGTGCCTTTTTATTGGAGCATTTAGGGTATTCCCATTGAGAGTGATTATGAAAGATATGTTTTGATTGCCATCATGTTGCTTGTGAAGTTCATGTTTCTATAGATTACCTCTGTATATTTCTGTTCTGTGTCACTCTTGTGTTTGTTTCTCTTTTAAAGAACACCTCCTAATATTTCTTGTAGTGCTGGCTTGGTGGTTGCATAATCTTTTAGAACTTGCCAGTCCTGGAAACTCTTTATCTCTCCTTCCATTTTGAAAGTCAACCTTGCTGGGTACATTATCCTAGGTTGCATATTTTCTTTCATGTTATTTCCTGAATATGTCTTTCTAGCTTTTTCTGGCTTGCCAGGTTTCTCTGGATAGATTTGACGTTATTCAGATGGTCCTACCTCTGTATGTAAGGGATAACTTCCCCCTAGCTGCCCTTAAGACATATTCTTTGAATTTATGATTCATGAATTTCACAGTTATGTGCCTGGAGGCTTTTCTAGTCCCATTGATCTTGAGGGGTGTACTCTCTGTCTCTAGGACATAAACACTTGTTTCTTTCTCCAGATTTGGGAAATTTTCATCCATGATTTGTTCAACTATATATTCTAGGCCTTTCTTTCTCTCAACTCCCTCAGGGTTTCCAATAATTCTGATATTGGAGTGTTTCATGGCATCATTTATTTCCCTAATTCTATTTTCATGTGATTTTAGCTCTTTGTTCCAAGACGTCTCTTGCTCTTCCTTCTTAATCCATCTGTCTTCTAAATCACTAATATGATCTTCAGCTTCAGAGCTTCTATCTTGTCACTTATCTTTCTTTCCAACTTATCCATTGCTTAGATGATTGCTACCCTGAATTCCATTTCTATCATTTTTTTTTTATTTTCATTTCCAGTAATTCTGTGACAGGGGTTGCAGTGTCTGGGTTTTTTTCTTCTCTTGGTTTTTCCTCCTCTGAGTCATTTTGGTGAGGGGTGGTTGAGGGGATGTATAGCTGAATATATGAACCACTCTCCAGGTGAATTGCTTATTGGAAGGTCTCAGAGCAATTGGAAGTCACCACAGAAAAGGAAGAAGATAGAAAAAGGAGAGAGAAAAAGAGAAATGAAGCAATAAGAATGGGCCTCAATGGTAGGGTTTGTATGGTACAGAACTACAACAGAATAAAGAAAAAGACCATCAACAGTAAAAGTTGAAGAGATCAAAAATCTAAGCCTGACCTGAATGACTCCCAAGACAGTATTTATATATTACAAAGGCAAAAACAGTTACACAGAAACACTGACAGAATAGGATGAGAAGGTGAGTGCAAACCCTCACTGTGGGTAAGGAATATATTTCAGGTTATCCTGGGTGTGTCTTGTTATTATCATTAAGGAGTCCACTTTGTAAAGATAGAATGAGATTAAAACTGGTTTGTATTTAGGAGTAGTACTGAACTGCAATGAAGGATTACTTTGAAGTTTATAACTCTATGTATATTTTAAAGAAAAAAGAATAAAGGAAAGAAGGGAGAAAAAAGAAAAAAACAGAAAAAAACAAACAAGCAAAAGTAATAACAACAACAACAAACACAGGTATGCGTTTGAAAAAAATTAAAGGTAGGGGTGCCTGGGGGGCTCAGTTGTTTAAGCTACTGCCTTCAGCTCAGGTCATGATCCTGGATCCCACATCGGGCTCCCTGCTCAGCAGGAAGCCTGCTTTTCCCTCTCTCACTCCCTTTGCTTGTGTTTCCTCTATGGCTGTGTTTCTCTCTGTCAAATAAATAAAATCTTAAAAAAAAAGAAAAAAAATTAAAGGTAAAAACTTATTATGGAGTGTTGTATTAAGTATCATGTTATAATAATAAGTAGGTTAAAAATTAAAGAACAAAAACAGTGAGAATGAATTTTAAATTTAAAGTGAAAACTTTAAGAATAAAAATGGAAATAAGTTAAAGAAGATAAAGTGAAAAGCTGTATCTATAAAGCACACAGCTTTTCAGGTAGTAACAGGAGCTTAATATATTGCTTTTTCACAAATTTTGGGGTTTTATGAAGACCCTTTGGTGTTGTCCTCTTGTTCTGTCTTGTCTTCTGGGGGAGGTGCCTTCCGCACAGTTTTCAGTCCCTTTTACCTGGGCTGAGTCTCTCTGCCCCCTTCCTAGGGGCTGTGCTCCATGGCAACCAGGTTTTCAGTCTTTTGTTCTCTGGAGGATTTGTTCTTTTGCAGCTTTTTGCAGCTTTTCAAAAAGTCAGGCCAGAGCAAGATGTCTGTGCCCAGACCTCCATCTCAGACAGCCCTCAACTAGCAACCGCCTGGATGGTGTAGGGCTCACAGATTCTCTGCATTTTCCCCTTTGGCTGCTTGTCACAACTGCGTGCACCCGTAGGCACTGGTCAGAATGGTGCCTGACGGCCCCACTTGTCGTTTCGCTCCTGCACCATGGAAACTGCAACTGATTTTGGGTCCTGTGACCTTGTCTCTGCCCAGAGAATCTCTGTAGTGCACTCCCACACAGGAGGGATTGATATCCTGTGTCCCACAGGTCTTGCACAAGTCTGCAATATCGTCTCTCTTGGGTTTTCAAGCACCTGACCCAAGGGTCGGAAAAAAGTGGCAGTTTTAAAAGTGATGGTTTTAAAGATACTCTGCTCCACCATGTTCCCTCGTGCAGCACCAGGGAGTGCTTTCTATCCACAGATTTATATTCCTGTCAATGGCAGTGAACTCACTGTTTTTGCCTGCTGTTAATCAGACCAGGGTTTGCTGTTGTTCCCCAAACACAGAGCACTTTCATGCTGAGGCATTGCTTTCCAATGGGTTGCCTCTGTGGGCTCCCTTCCCCCACATCCTTTTGTCTTTGGATATCACTCCAAGCATTCCCACTCCACTTTACCTCCTTGCTGATGCTTTTCTTATCCCATAGAGATTAAGAAGTGTGAAATATTACATTTTAGGCTGATTTCATGGGTGCTCAGTGTTTTTGCAGTATTTTTGCAGGTATCTAGCTCACTTCAGGGGACCCTTTGAAATGGCGTCACCTACCTTTTCATCATCTTGCCCCTCCTCCTCTTTACTAGAATATTTTCTAAGAAGATTTTACAACTGAATTAATATGAAATTTGGAATCTTATATTATCATCTAGAGTTCTTAACTAGAGAAAAATATGAATTTAGTCCAATTTTAAGTAATAATATATTAGTAAAAATGCTTTAAAGACTTACAGAATCTCCAAATATGGAAGTGAATGATATCTGAAACTCTACAACTATAAAAACATGTCCAAGAATAGCCTGAGAATAAATCCTATAAAGCTACCACCATTGCTCCTTCTGGGTGCAATTTACAGCCTCAGAAACATGTGATATATCCCCCTGAAAAGTTCAAGAATTTATTTCTGTTAGATTCATGTTCATTTAGAGGTTCTGTACTTGTCTGGGTTTTTTGTTTTGTTTTGTTTTTTTCTCCAGTGACCCATTCCCAAGATAAAGCTGCAAATAAAGAATCTAATTCAAAGTATAGATATATATTTTGACCATAGCTAAAAGTCAGGCACTGAAGTGAACATTTGAGTTCTACCATAAATGATGAAATGTTTGCTAACAAAGGAATGTCAGAAGACAGTCCACATAGAAAATAATGATAAGGGGAAGAAGATGGTGGAAGTTCAGGTGACCGCATTTCGGGGAGTTCCCTGAAGTGAGCTCAATTCCTGCACAAAATCCACTACAGGAACACTGTGAGAACCCATGAAATCAGCCTGAAATGTAATATTTCATGCTTCTGGATCACCATGGGAGACAAGGACCATCGGCAAAAAGGTAGAAACAAGTGAGAGCGACCAGAGATTTACCCCCAGAGTCAGGGGTGTGGGGATGGAAGCCCGCAGAGATGAACCATTGAAAGCAAATACCCCAGCATGAAAGTGTTGTGTGCTCAGGGAATAACAGCAGATTATGGTCTGATTCAGGGCGAGGCAGAACCGGGAATGCAGCAGAGCTGGCAGCAAGGGGACTGTTTTTCCGCTGTGGCAGAGGGGAGACAGGGATCCACAGGGAGAGGAAGTGCCTCGTGGCTTTGAGGGAACTTAGAGGGGCTGCAAGTACAGAGTCTATCCCTCCACTGATTAAGCCAGAGGAGCAGAGTTTCGCGGAGAGCAGGAGTGCCCTGTGTGGTACAGGGGATCTCTGCGAGAGCGGCGAGCCTGGAGTCTATTATTCCACCCCTTTCTCTCTCTTTTTTCTTTCTTTCTTCCTTTTTCCCCCTTTCCTCCACTGCTTTTCTCTCCCGCTTCTCCCCACCCTGTGGGCTGGGTGCGGACCCCCCAGGGAAAGCAATTTTGCAGACTTGCATGGGACTTGTGGAGCCGCGGGTCCCTTGGCACAGACAAGGTCGCACGATCCAAAATTAGTTGTGGTTTCAAGTTGTGGGAGTGAAGCGACAAGTGGGGGCATGGGCAGAAATCAATCCAGCATCTGCTCCTGCCCGGCTATGACAGACTGCCAACTGGGAGGTGGAAAAGAGCCTCTCTCTGTGTAGAAGCTCTCTCTGGGAGGGAGGTCTGGGTGCAGACATCTTGCTCTGACATGACTTCCTCAGCAGCTGAAAAAGGACATAAAAGAACAAAGCTCCCCCATTAGAGAATTGTAACCTGACAACCTGGTGACCATTGAGACCAGTCTCTAGCAAGGGGGCGAAGAGACACAGCCCAGGTAGAAGGGACTGAAAACAGCGCGGCAGAACCAGCCCCAAGAAAGCAAGCCAGAAACACAGGAGGACAATACTCAAACTGTAAAACCCCAATATCAGGGGGAAAGGCAATTTATTAAACTTCTGGTACTGACTACAAGTACCAAAAGCCCTACACTTTATAGATACAGTTTTCCACCTTATTTGCTTTTTTAACTTTTTTCTATTTTTACTTTTAAAGCTTCCATTTTAAACTTAAAAATGCATTCTCATGGTTTTTCTTTGTTCAAATTTTAACCCCCTTTTTATCACAACGTGATACTCAATGCAACACCCTATAACATTTTCTCTTTTTTCTCTTGAAATTTTTCAAACATATTCCTATATTTTCTGCAATTGTTATTGCCAATTGTTTCCCTGTATGTCTTCTGTTTTTCCCTTTCTTCTCTCTTCTTTCCTTTATTTTCTCTATTAAATATACATGTAGTTATAAGCGTCATGTTAATCCACATCCCTATTCAATACTACCCCTATATATAACCAGTTCTAATCTCCCTATATTTTTAGAAAGTGGGCTCCTCCAACAATAATAACAAAACAAACTTGGGAGGATCTGAAATGCATTCTTTGCCCACAAGGAGTGTCTGCCCTCACCTTCCCACTTGAGTCTGTCAGGGTTTCTGTGTAATTGTCTTTGCTTTTGTACTATATAAATACTGGTATTGGGGGTCATATAGGTTGGGCTTCACTTTTTGATCTCTTCACATACACTTGATAGTCCATTTCTTTACCCTGTAACAGTTTTATACCATATAAATCCTACCACCGGGCCCCACTCTGGCAGGGGTTTCTTTTCTTGCTTGCTCTCTATCATTTTTGTTTTTCTTTCTCCTTCCTTTTTGGTGGTGAATTCTGGTTGCTACAAAACCTTCCAGCGACTAATCCACCTAGATAGTGGCTGATATATTTAGCTAACACCTCTCACCACTCCTCGCCAAAATGAATCGGAGGAAGAACATCCAACAGAGGAAGAACCCTGAGACTATGACAGAATATGACAGAAATGGAATTCAGGGCAGCAATTGTCCAAGCAATGGATAATTTAGAAGAGAACTTAGTCTCAAAGTGGAAGCCATAGTAACAGAAGTGAGGCTGAATTTAGAAAGGCTGTTGATGAGATGCAATCTAATTTAAAAATGCTAACTACCAGAGTAAGTGAAGGTGAAGATCATATCAGTGATTTAGAAGACAGATGGATTAAGAAGGGGGAGCAAGAGAAGTTTTGGAGCAAACAGCTTAAATCCCATGAAAACAGAATAAGGGAAACAAATGAATCCATGAAACGCTACAATATCAGAATTATAGGATTCCCCGAAGGAGTTCCAATAATTCTGATATTGTTGAACAAATCATGGATGAACATTTCCCAAATCTGGGGAATGAAACAAATGTTCATGTCCTAGGGGCAAGAGGACACCCCCCAAGTTCAATGAGGTCAGAAAAACTTCAAGGAACGTAATTGTGAAATTCGTGAATCATAAAACCAAAGAATATGTCTTAAGGGCAACTAGGGGAAAGCGATCCCTTACCTATAGACGGAAGACCATTGGAATAACATCAGACCTTTCCACAGACCTGGCAAGCCAGAAAGGGCTGGCAAGACATATTCAGGAAATTACATGACAAAAATATGCAACCAAGGATAATATATCCAGCAAGGTTGACTTTCAAAATGGAAGGAGAAATAAAGAGCTTCCAAGACCACCAAGATCTAAAAGATTATGCAACCACCAAGCCAGCACTACAAGAAATACTAAGAGGGGTTCTTTAGAGGAAAAACGAATCCAAGAGTGACACAAAACAGAAATTTACAGAGGTAACTTATAGAAACATGAACTCCATAGGCAACATGATGTCAATACAAACATATCTAACAATAATCGCCCTCAATGTGAATGGCCTAGACGCTCCAATAAAAAGACACAGGGTTGCCAGACTGGATAAAATGACCGGACCCATCCATATGCGTCTACAAGAGACTCATCTTGAATTAAAAGACACTTCCAGATTGAAAGTGAGGGGATGGAAAACCATATTTCATGACAATGGACCCCAAAAGAAAGCTGGGGTAGCGATTCTCATATCAGACAAATTGGATTTTACTCTAAAGACGGTAGTCAAAGACACAGAAGGACACTACATCATCCTTAAAGGGTCTATACATCAAGAAGATCTAACAATTGTAAATATTTATGCCTCTAACAGGGGAGCAGCCAACTATATAAGCCAACTGTTAAACAAAATAAGGAATCATATTGATGCAAATACACTAATTGTAGGAGATCTTAACACACCACTCTCAGCAATGGACAGATCATCTAAACAGAAAATCAGCAAAGAATCAAGAACCTTGAATGACACATTGGACCAGCTGGATCTTATAAATATATTCAGAACATTTCACCCTAAAACAGCAGAATACTCATTCTTCTCGAGTGCACATGGAACTTTCTCCATAATAGACCACATACAAGGTCACAAATCAGGGCTCAACCGATACCAGAAGATTGAAATTACTCCCTGCATATTCTCTGACCACAATGCCATGAAACTGGAACTCAATCACCATAAAAAGTTCAGGAGAAAATCAAACACTTGGAAGCTAAAGACGAGACTACTCAGGAATATGTGGATCAACCAAGATATCAAAGAAGAACTGAAACACTTCATGGAAACCAATGAGAATGAAGATACCTCGATCCAAAACCTATGGGATACAGCAAAGGCCGTCCTAAGGGTGAAATTCATAGCCATCCAAGCTTCACTCAAAAAAATTGAAAAATCCCTAATACACCAACTCTCATTACACCTTAAAGAACTGGAAAATCAACAAAAAATTAAACCAACCACCCACACAAGGCAGGAAATAATAAGGATTAGAGCAGAGATGAATGAATCAGAAACTAGGGATACAGTAGAACGCATCAACGAAACTAGAAGCTGGTTCTTTTAAAAAATCAATAAGAACGATAAACCATTGGCCAAACTAACGCAAAAGAAAAGGGAGAAGACCCAAATTAACAAAATCATGAATGAAAGGGAAGAGATCATGACTAACACCAAGGAAATAGAAACAATCATTAAAAATTACTATCAATAATTATATGCCAATATGTTTAACATCCTAGAAGAGATGGATACATTACTAGAAACCTATAAGCTTCCAGGACTGAAACAGGAAGACATTGACAATCTGAATAGAACTATATCTAGTAATGAGTTTGAAGTAGTGATCAAAAACCTCCCCAAAATCAAGAGTCCAGTCCCAGACGGATTCCCTGGGGAATTCTACCAAACATTCAAAGAAGAAATTATACCTATTCTCCTGAAGCTCTTTCAAAAATCGAAACGGAAGGAAAACTTCCAGATTCTTTCTATGAAGCCAGCATCACTCTAATCCTCAAACCAGACAAAGACCCCGTCAAAAAGGAGAACTTCAGACCAATATCGCTGACGAATACGGATGCCAAGATTCTCAACAAGATCCTTGCTAACAGGATCCAACAATACATTAAAAATATTATCCACCATGACCGGGTGGGTTTTATCCCAGGGATGCAAGGGTGGTTCAACACTCACAAAACAATCAACATGATAGAACAAATCAATAAGAAAAGAGAGAAGCACCACATGGTACTCTCAATTGATGCAGAAAAGGCATTTGAGAAAATACAACATCCCTTCCTGATCAAAAGCCTTCAAAGTATAGGGGTAGAGGGAACATTTCTCAACCTCATAAAATCTATCTACGAAAAACCCACAGCGAATATCATCCTCAATGGGGAAACACTGACAGCCTTTCCTCTGAGATCAGGAACAAGGCAAGGATGCCCACTCTCATCACTACTATTCAACATAGTGTTAGAAGTCCTAGCAACAGCAATCAGACAACAGAAAGAAAAAAAGATATCCAGCTTGGCAAAAAGGAAGTCAAACTCTCTCTCTTTGCAGATGACATGATACTATATGTGGAAAACCCAAAAGACTCTACCTCCAAACTACTAGATCTCATACAACATTTTGGTAATGTAGCAGGATACAAAATCAATGCGCAGAAATCAGTTGCATTCTTATACACTAACAATGAAAAAATAGAAAGGGAAATCAGGGAATCGATTCCATTTACTATAGCACCAAAAACTATAAGATACTTAGGAATAAACCTAACCAAGAAGTCAAGGATCTGTACTAGAGGAACTACAGAACACTCATGAACGAAATTGAAGAAGACACAAAAAGATGGAAGAGCATTCCATGCTCATGGATCGGAAGAATAAACATTGTCAAAATGTCTATACTGCCCAGAGCAATCTACACTTTCAATGCCATTCCAATCAGAATTCCACCAACATTCTTCAAAATATTAGAACAAACAATACTAAAATTTATATGGAACCAAAAAAGACACTGAATTGGGAAAGGAATTGCTGAAGAAGAAAAGCAAAGCTGGTGGCATCTCATTACCTGTCTTCAGGCTTTATTACAAATCTGTGATTATCAAGACAGCATGGTACTGGCACAAAAACAGAGAAATAGACCAATGGAACAGAGTGGAGAGTTCAGATATGGACCCACAAATCTACGGTCAAATCATCTTTGAAAAAGCAGGAAAAAATATCCAGTGGAAAAAGGACAGTCTCTTCAATAAATATTGCTTGGAATATTGGACAGCTACATATAGAAGAATGATTCTCTTACATCACACACAAAGGCAAACTTGAAATGGATGAAAGACCACACGTGAGGCAGGAATCCATCAAAATCCTAGAAGAGAACATAGGCAGTAACCTCTTTGACATCGGCCACAGCAACTTCTTTCTAGACATGTCTCCAAAGCAAAGCAAACGAAAGCAAAAATGAACTTCTGGGACTTCATCAAAATAAAAAGCTTCTGTACAGCAAAGGAAACAGTCAACGAAACAAAGAGGGAACCCACAGAATGGGAGAAGATATTCGCAAATGACACTACAGACAAAGGGCTGGTATCCAAGATCTATAAAGAACTACTCAAACTCAACATCCCAAAAGAAAATGAACACATCAAAAATGGGCAAGAGAAATGAATAGGCACTTCTCCATAGAAGAGATAAAACGGTTAACAGACACATGAAAAAATGTTCAGCGACACTAGCTATCAGGGAAATTGAAATCAAAACCACACTGAGATACCACCTTACATCAGTCAGAATGGCCAAAATTAACAAGTCAGAAAACAACAAGTGTTGGAGAGGCTGAGGAGAAAGGGGAACCCTCTTGCACTGTTGGTGGGAATGTAAACTGGTGCAGCCATTTTGGAAAACAGTGTGTAGATTCCTTTAAAAATTAAAAATAGAGCTACCCTATGACCCTGCAATTGCACTACTGGGCATTTACCCCAAAGATAGATGTAGTGAAGAGAAGGGCCATATGTACCCCAATGTTCATCACAGCAATGGCCACAATCGCCAAACTGTAGAAAGAGCAAAGGTGCCCTTCAACAGATGAATGGATAAAGAAGATGTGGTACATATGTACAATGGAATACTATGCCTCCATCAGAAAGGATGAATATCCAACTTTTGTAGCAACATGGACCAGATTGGAAGAGATTATGCTGGGTGAATTAAGCCAAGTAGAGAAAGTCAAGTATCACATGGTTTCACTTACTTGCGGTGCATGAGGGGTAACCAGGAGGACAGTGGCAGAAGGAAAGTAAATGGGAAGTAGGGTAATTCAGGGAGAGAAACGAAACATGAGAGACTTTGGACACAGAAACAAACTGAGTGACTTGGAGGGAGGGGATGGGGGGATGGGAGAGCCTGGTGGGGTGTACTGGGGGCACTAATGCGTGGAGCACTGGGTGTGGGACATGGGTAATGAATCTTGGAACTCTGAAAAAAATTTAAGGTACAAAAATAAGGTAATCAATCAATCAATTAATCAATAAAATAATGATAAATGTCTTGTGGAATTTATGTTTAACTTTGAAAAACCTTTATCTACTTACAGGAGTCTTTATGTGTGAAATACACCCAATATGTGATAAATTTGTTTTAGGTACAATGTCTCAGAAAAGAGATATAGATATGAAGACAACTAGAGAATATTTTATGTCTGTACTCTGCTACATCACAAAAATGCGTATGACCTTTTATGGATAGATACAGTGAAAGGAAGTGGAGAGAGAGAGAGAGAGAGAGAGAGAGAGAGAGAGAGAGAGAGAGAGAGGAGAAGATAGGGGTGAAAGAATGAGGAAAACACTATCATAAAGTTTGTAAAAGCAGTGTAAAAACATTGGTACCTTTAGGGTCTGATTATATATTGTGCCCAACAGCTGTGTGGAACAGCCAACTCTACTATAGTCTATGTGGTGACAACAATGCATAAAAGGCATTCTTTTGAATTCCTTATTTGTCTTTTAAAAGGCGTCTTTCAAATTTTCTGTAACAGTGGCTTCCTGGGGAGGATTTTAATTAGGATAATTCTTTTTAATTCTCTCAAATTATGAGAATCTGAAGATCACCGTGTTAGCTGTAGTCTCCCAGCACACGTCTCTGTTTCTCCTCAATCTCTAAATCTAGAATGACTTGAAACTTCTCTGGAGTTATTTAACTAAAATACATGTAGATGATGTTACTTATCTTAGTATGATAAGCAATTATCTCCTTTATCTGGTACATCCCTGTATCTGCAGGGTCAGACAGTACAACCACTACCTAACCTTATGTTATGTTCACATTAAAGTGAATGCAACTCTCTTAACAAGCTTAAATATCACAATTGTTTCAAGTATACAATTACCTTTATCTTCAATTTATGATCCACTATTCTCACATAAAGTTCTTTGATGGAATAATTCATAGTTTTCACAGTTCTCAAGTTTGAGATCTGGTGTCATTTACATAAGGAAAGTATATCCTTCTTCTCTGTTCTCACAAATTTTAGTATACTTATTAATAATGGATATCATAATCATATTGTTATCATATATTTTTGGTAATCACTCCATGGACATTGCTGTTTGCATTTTTCTCCTTTAAAATACTATTGAAATATGATATTCAAACACTTTATAGATTTTTGCTACATTAATAAAAGAAAGGACAAGGGTCATATAATATTTTCAACTGATGCAGAAAACACATTTAGCAAAATACAGTTTCCTTTCTTGATTAAAACTCTCCACAGTGTAGGGATAGAGGGTACATACCTCAATGTCATAAAAGCCATCTATGAAAAACACAAACAAAACAGAGATCTTTTTCTCTATGGCCAGGAACATAACAGGGATGTACACCATCACCACTGCTGATCAACATAGTACCAGAAGTCTTAGCCTCAGGAATCAGACAATGGAAGGGAACAAAATGCATATGAATTAGTAAAGAAGAAGTCAAACTTTAACTCTTTGTAGATAATATGATACTCTATTTTGAAAACCTAAAATACTTCACCCCAAAACTACTAGAACTCATAAAGGAATTAAGTAGAGTATCAGGATATAACACAGAAATCAATTGCATTTCTATATAGCAACAAGAGAGAAGAAACAGAAATTAAGGAATCTATCTCATTTACAATTACATCCCAACCATAAGATACTTAAGAATAAACCTATCCAAAGAGTTAAGGTATCTGTACTTAGAAAACTATAGAATACTTATGAAAGAAACTGAGGAAGAAAAAAGAAATGGAAAAATGTCCCATGCTTGTAGATGGGAAGAAGAAATATTGCTAAAATGTCTATGCTACCTAAATCAGTCAATACATTCAATGCAATCTCTATCAAAATACCAACAACTTTTTTTTTCAAATAAATGGAACAAATAATCCTAAAATTTTTGTGGAACCAGAAAAGACCCTGAATAGCCAAAGAAATGTTGAAAAAGAAAACCAAAGACAGTGGCATCGCAGTTCTGGACTTCAAGCTCTACTATAAAGCTATAATCATCAAGACAGTATGGTACAGGCACAAAAACAAACACATAGATCTAAGGAAGAGAATAAAGAACACAGAAATGGTCCCTCAACTCTATGGTCAACTAATCTTCAACAAAATAAAAAAAAAATAACCAATGGAAAAAAAGACAATCTCTTCAGGATGCTTGGGTGGCTCAGTTGGCTAAGCATCTGCCTTCAGCTTGCATCATGATCCTGGGGTTTGGGGATTGAGCCACATCTGGGGCTCCCTGCCCGGCAAGGATCCTGTTTCTCCCTCTCCCTCTGCTCCCCCTGCTTGTGCTATCTGTATCAAATAAGTTAATAAAATGTTTTTTTTAAAAAGTACTCTCTTAATAGATGGTATTGGAAAAACATGGAAGCCACATGCAGAAAAAAGGAAACTGGACCATTTCCTTACAACATACGTAAAAATAGACTCAAAGGGAATGAAAAATCTCAATGTGAGACAGGAATGCATCAAAATCTTGAGGAGAACACAGACAACATCATCTTTAACCTCAGCCACAGCAACTTCTTTCTAGAAACATTGCTGAAGGCAAGGGAAACAAATGCAGAAATTAACATTGGGACTTCATCAAAATAAAAAGCTTTTGCACAACAAACAGTCAAAAGATCAAAATTAAACTGACAGAATAGGAAAAGATATTTGCAAATGACCTATTAGATAAAGGGCTTGTATCCAAAATCCATAAAGAATTTCTCAAACTAACCCCCCCAAAAAATAAACCAGTCAAGAAATGGGCAGAATACATGAACATATATATGTGCAAAAAAGACATCCAAGTGTCCAACAGAAACATGAAAAAGTGCTCAATATCGCTTGGCATCAGAGAAATACAAATCAAAACCACAATGAGATATCATCTCATATCATCAGAATGGCTAATATTAACAAGTCGGAGAACAATAGATGTTGGTAAGGATACAAAGAGGAACTCTCCTACACTGTTGGGGGGAATGCAAGCTGGTAGTGCAACTCTGGAAAACAGTAAAGAGGTTTCCAAAAAAGTTGAAAATAGAGGTACTCTACAACTGAGCAATCACACTACTGATATTTACCCCAAAGATACAGATGTGTTGACCCAAAGGAACACCTGCACCCCAATGTTTGTTTATAGCAAACATTGGATACATACATGGATACACACATATGGATACACACATACACACATACATTATATATATATATATATATATATATATATAATTATTGAAAACCTAAAATACTTCACCCCAATATATATATATATATATATATATATATACACAAATACACACCTACATACATACTTAATAGAACATTATGCAGCCATCAAAAAATCTTGCTATTTGGAATGATATGGATGGAACTAGAGGGTATTATACTAAAAGAAATAAGTCAATCAGAGAAAGACAATTATCATATGATCTCATTTATGTGTGGAAATTAGAAAACAAGACAGACGACCAAGGGGAAGAGAGGAAAAAAAATGAAACAAGATGAAACCAGAGAGGGAGACATAACAAAAGAGACTCAATCTCAGGAAATATAATAAGGATTGCTGAAGTGGAAAGGGGTGAGGGGAATGGAGTGGCTGGATGATGGACATTGGAGAGGGTATGTGTTGTGGTGATTACTGCGCATTGTGTAGGAATGATGAATCACACAACTGTAGCCCTTAAACAAACAATGCACTATATGTTAATAAAAAATAAATAAAATAAAACAATAATAATATAATAATATAAATAAAATAAAATAAAAATAATAAAATAAAAAATAAAATAAAATAATAAAATAATAAAAATAAAATAAAATAATAAAATAAAACAAAACGAAATAAAATAAAATAAAACCATTGTGGCTAGCACACTGATTAGGTAGTAGACATGACCAGTACCTCAAAAGCTATTTTTGTGCTTTTATTCTCTATCATTTTCAAAATATCACTTTTTAGCACTTCTGACAACATAGATTTATTTTGTCATTTATTCTATTTTGAGATTATGCATGTCTCTTTGTCTGATTTCTTTCCTTCACATTATGACTGTTATATTCATCCTAGCTTTTTGTGTATTTGTAGATTACTAATTCACATTGCTACCAAACACTCCATTGTATAACTATTCTTACCCAATTTTATTAATGAGTATATGTGAATATTGTAGTGTTTATTGCAAATGTTACTTCACTCATGTGTTTAAACATGTCTTCTAGAGACTACATGGAAGAATTTCCATTGTAACTAATGCTAGTGGAAGCTATAGGTTAATAGACATGCTTGTGTTTCTCTCCCCCAGTTTTACTGAAGTATAATTAAGAAATAAAAATGATGTACATCTAAGATTTAAAGCAAAATAATGATTTCATATATGTATGGCCATTACCTATTAACATCAGTGCCTTGTTCTTTTTCCTTTATATGTCCAGAAATTGCTTATTAAATATTAATTTTACACTCAAATCAATAGCATCTTGAAACATTTTTATTATACTTAGTCTTTTATTATACCCATGATTGTTAGAAAAAAGTAATTAAAAAGTTTACTACAAATATTTTGGATTTATTTTTGTCTTTAAGTTTACTTTATTTTTTCAGTGTTCTAATATTCATTGCCCATGTCCCACACCCAGTGCTCCATGCAAGAGGTGCCTCCAGTACCCCCCACCAGGCTTCCCATCCCCCCATCCCCTCCCTCCAAGTCACTCAGTTTGTTTCTGTGTCCAAAGTCTCTCATGTTTCATTTCTCTCCCTGAATTACCCTACTTCCCATTTACTTTCCTTCTGCCACTGCCCTCCTGGTTACCCCTCATGCACCGCAAGTAAGTGAAACCATGTGATACTTGACTTTCTCTACTTGGCTTAATTCACTCAGCATAATCTCTTCCAATCTGGTCCATGTTTCTACAAAAGTTGGATATTCATCCTTTCTGATGGAGGCATAGTATTCCATTGTACATATGTACCACATCTTCCTTATCCATTCATCTGTTGAAGGGCACCTTGGCTCTTTCCACAGTTTGGTGATTGTGGCCATTGCTGTGATGAACATTGGGGTACATATGGCCCTTCTCTTCACTACATCTATATCTTTTGGGCAAATGCCCAGTAGTGCAATTGCATGGTCATAGGGTAGCTCTATTTTTAATTTTTAAAGGAATCTACACACTGTTTTCCAAAATGGCTGCACCAGTTTACATTCCCACCAACAGTGTAAGAGGGTTCCCCTTTCTCCTCAGCCTCTCCAACACTTGTTGTTTTCTGTTTTGTTAATTTTGGCCATTCTGACTGATGTAAGGTGGTATCTCAGTGTGGTTTTGATTTCAATTTCCCTGATAGCTAGTGTCGCTGAACATTTTTTCATGTGTCTGTTAACCGTTTTATCTCTTCTATGGAGAAGTGCCTATTCATTTCTCTTGCCCATTTTTGATGTGTTCATCTTCTTTTGGGATGTTGAGTTTGAGTAGTTCTTTATAGATCTTGGATACCAGCCCTTTGTCTGTAGTGTCATTTGCGAATATCTTCTCCCATTCTGTGGGTTCCCTCTTTGTTTCGTTGACTGTTTCCTTTGCTGTACAGAAGCTTTTTATTTTGATGAAGTCCCAGAAGTTCATTTTTGCTTTCGTTTGCTTTGCCTTTGGAGACATGTCTTGAAAGAAGTTGCTGTGGCCGATGTCAAAGAGTTTACTGCCTATGTTCTTTTCCATGATTTTTATGGATTCCTGCAAATGTTTTGGATTTTGAGTGTGATTGCATACAATTTGGATGAAAATATGTGGAAAGAAAAAATACTCTCCATGTTGAGTACTGATTTATTAATTAAACATAGCTCACTACATTTATGTCAATTTATAAAGGCTAGAAATATATCTATATCCTAGTAAGTTAATATGGAGATATTTTCTTTTATAATTTTATACGTATTTCCAAAATATTTTTTTTGAAAATATGTATCACCTTATTCTTGCATTTTGGGGAGGCAGAATGGGGTTTCTTTGATCAATTCTTCTTACTATTGTATTTGTATTGAAGTGTAGTTGACACACAATGTCACATTATTTTTTTGTATGCAACATAGTGATTTGACATATATGTTATGTTATGCTTATAACAAGTGTAGCTATTATCTGTCAACACACACCATCATTACAGTACCATTGACTCTATTTCCTATTTTGTAGGTTTCATCACTGTTTTTTAATTATTATGTTCTTTTAGTCACCATACATTACTTTTTTGTTATAATAATAACTTATTTTTTGTGTGTTCCAAGATTCAACATCATTAGTTTTTGATGTAGTGCTCAATGATTCATTATTTACACATAACATCCAGTGCTCATTACAATACAGTCCCTCCTTAATATCCATCTCCCAACACTCTTTCCCTCTGAAACACTCAGCTTTTTCCTGCAACCATAGTATCCCATGGCTTGTCTCCCCTCTTATTTATTCCATAATTTGAAAACCAGTATTTCTCACTCCTCCTCCCTCCTTTTTACCCATCTTCCACTCCCCTTCTTTCCATCAACAACCAGGTTGTTCTCTGTATTTATGGGTCTATTTCTGCTTTGTTTCTTTGTTTTGACTTTAGATTGCAAATATAAGTGAAATTTTATGATATCTTTCTTTTTCTGTCTGACATTTCACTTAGCACAATACCTTTTAGATCCATTCATAGAGGAGTCAAGATGGCGGAAGGCCAGGTGACCACATTTGGGGGAATTCCCTAAAGAGAGATGAATTCCAGCAAAAAAACTACTACAGGACCACCGTGAACAGCCATGAAATCAGCCTGAAATGTGATATTTCGCACTTCTGGATCACCATGGGAGACAAGGACCATTGGCAAGAAGGTAGAAACAAATAAGAGGGACTGGATGCTTGCCTCCAGACACAGGGGTGTGGGGGAGGAAGCCCTCAGAGCTGAACCATTGAAAGCAAATACCCCAAATCGAAAGTGCTTTGTGAGTGAGGAATAACAGCAAATTACGGTCTGAATCAGGGCGAGACAGAAACGGGAACACAGCGGAGCCCGAGGCAAGGCAAGGAGACTTTTAAATTTTTTTTTTTTTTTTTTTTTTGCCGCTGCTGCCGCCACCGCCAGCACCAGCCACCCACGCCGCCGCCGCCACCCGCCAACCTCCACAGCCACCGCAGTTGCTACAAGAGCAGCGGGCGTGGATTCTATTTTTATGCCGCTGCCTTTCTCTCCCATTTCTCTCCACCCTGTGGGCCGGGCACAGACCCCCACCCCAGGGAAGGCGTTTTTACAGACTTGCATGGGACCGGAGAGGCCATGGGTCCCGGGGTGCAGACAAAGTCGCACGATCCAAAAGGAGTTGTGGCTTTGAGGTACGGGAGTGAAACGACAAGCAGGGACGGGGACAGAAATCAATACAACATCTTCACCAGCCCGACTGTGACAGACTGCCAACTGGGAGGCTGGAAAGAGCCCCTCTGTAGTAGAGGCTCTCTCTGGGAGGGAGGTCTGGGTACAGATATCTTGCTCCAACCTGACTTCCTCAACAGCTGAGAGAGAAAAAAGGACGTAAAAGAACAACACTTTGATACCAGAGAATTGTAACCTGATAACCTGGTTACCATGGAGACCAGCCTCTAGCAGGGGGCTGAGAGACTCAGCCCAGGTAGAAGGACTGAAACTGAATAGCAGGCCCCGCCCCCAGAAAGCAAGCCAGAGGCTCAGGAGGACAACATTCCAATGCAAAACCCCAAATCGGGGGAAAGGCAATTTATTAAACTCCTGGCACTGACTACAAGTACCAAAGCCCTACAACTCATTGATACAGTTTTACACCTCATTTACTTTTTTAAACTTTTTTTCATTTTTATTTTTAAAGCTTCCACTTTAAGCTTAAAAATACATTCTCACGTTTTTTCTTATTTCAATTTTTAGCCCCTTTCTTATCACAACGTGATACCGAATACAACACCCCATAACATTTTTTCTTTTTTTTTGTCTTTTTTACCCTGAAATTTTTTTCAAACAAACTCCTGTATTTTCTGTTTTTGTTGTTGCCTCTTATTTCCCTGTACGCTGTCTCTGTTTTTCCATTTCTTCTCTCCTCTTTCCTTTATTCTCTCTTTTACGTGTACATGTAGATACAAGCTTCAAGTCAATCCCACATCCCTATTCAATACTACCCCTATATACAACCAGTTCTATCCCCCTATAGCTTTTGAAAGTGGGCTCCTCCAACAATAATAACAAGACAAACTCGGGAGCGTCTGAAACGCATTCCTTGCTAACAAGGAGTGTCTGTCCTCACCTTCCCATTCTAGTTTGTCAGTGTGTTTGTGTAATTGTCTTTGCTTTTATATTATATAAATACTGGTCTTGGGGGTCATATAGTTTGGGCTTCACTTTTTGATCTCTTCATTTACCCTTGATAACCCTTTTCTTTACCCTGTAACAGTTTTGTACCATATAAATCCTATCATGGGGCCCTGCTCTGACAGGGGTGTCTTTTCTTGCTTCCTCTCTTCCGTTTTCTTTTTTCTTTCTCCTCCCTTTTCAGTGGTGAACTCTGGTTGCTCCAAAACCTTCCAATGACCAATCCACCTAGATAGTGGCTGATATATCTAGCCATACACCCCCTCAGAACTACAGAACACATATGAAAGAAATGGAAGAAGACAGAAAGAGATGGAAAAAATTCCATGCTTATGTATTGGAAGAATAAACACTGTTAAAATATTTGTGATGTCCAGAGTAATTGACACTTTCAGTAAAGTACCTCTCAAAATACCATCAACATTATTCACAGAGCTAGAACAAACAATCCTAAAATATGTATGGGACCAGAAAAGACCCCAAATTTCCAGGAGATTGTTGAAAAAGAAAAAAAATACCTGGGCATTACAAATCCTGACTTCAAGCTCTATTTCAAAGCTGTGATCACCAAGACAGCATGGTATTGGCACAGAAATAGAAACTTAGATCAATGGAACAGAAAAGAGAGTCAAGAAATGGACCCTCACCTCTATGGTGAAGTAATCTTTGACTAAGCAGGAAATAACATCCAATGGAAAAAAAGACAATCATTTTAATAAATAATCCATCAAAATCCTAGAGTAGAACATAAACAGTAACCTCTTCAGCATCAGCCACAGCAACTTCTTTCTAGAAATGGCTCTAAAGGCAAGGGAAATAAAAGCAAAAATAAACTTTTGCGACCTTATCAAAATAGAAAGCTTCTGCAGAGCAAAAGATACACTCAAAAACTAAGAGGCAATCCATGGAGTGGGAGAAGATATTTGCAAATGACATTACAGATAAAGGACTATAAGGAACATCTCCAACTCATCACCCAAAAAACAAATAATCAAGTCATGAGATCAGCAGAAGACATGGAGAGATACTCCTCCAAAGAAAACATACAAACACATGAAATAATGTTCAACATCATTAGCCATCAGGGAAATACAAATCAAAACCACATTGAGATACCACCTTATGCCAGTTAGAATGGCAAAAGCTAACAAGGCAGAAAACAATAAATGTCAGTGAAGATTCAAACAAAGGGAAACCCTCTTACACTGTTGGTGGGAATGCAGGCTGGTTCTCTGAAAAACAGCCCGGAGGTACCTCAAGATGTTAAAAGAAGAGCTACCTTATAACCCAGAAATTGGACTACTAGGTATTACTCCAAAGATGCAGATGTAGTGAAAGGAAGGGGCACATGCCATAGCAGCAATGTCCACAATAGCCAAACTGTGGAAGGAGCCAAGATGCCCTTCAAAAGATGAATAAATAAAGAAGATGTGGCACACAAATACAATGGAATAATACTCAATGAACAGAAAGAATGAATGCCCACCATTTGCATAAACATGGATAGAACTGGAGGGGATTAGGCTAAGTGAAATAAGCCAAGCAGAGAAAGACAGTTATATTGTTTCACTCATTTGTGGAACATAAGGAACAGTACAGAAGACCACAGGGAAAGGAAGGAAAAACTGAAGGGGAAGATATAAGAGAGGGAGTCAAACCATGAGAGACTTTGGACTCCTGCAACCTAACTGAAGGTTACAGAAGGGAGAGGGTTGGGTGTATGGATTAACTGAGTGATGAGTATTAAGGAGTGAACATATGGTGATGAACACTGCTTGTTATATGCAACTAATGAAAGGTTGATCACTACATCAAAAATGTATGATTCGAGGTGCTGGGCTGGCTCCATCTTTAAGCATCTTCTTTCAGCTCAGGTCATGATCCTGGAGTCCCAGGATTAAGCCCAGCATCAGGCTCCCTACTTGGAAGGAAGCCTGCTTCTCCCTCTCTTACTCCCCCTCTTTGTGTTCTCTCTCTAGCTGTGTTTCTCTCTGTCAGTAAATAAAATCTTAAAAAAACGTAATTTAATATATGCTGCATAATTTAACATATAAATAAATATTTAAAAAATAAATAATAAATAACAAAAAGAAAAGAAAAGAAAGAAAAGAAAATCTGTAGTATTTACCACACACAGGGATTGATTAATACTGATTTTCTGCTACTGGTTTTTGTAATACCATTAGAAAGAGCTTAAAAACAAAGAAAGGGTTAGGAAGAACATCATTGGTCTTCATTTCTATCTATATTTCTATCTATCTATATATTTAAAGTATCATAAACAAATACAAACTTCTAAGTGGGATTAACCTAGGTGCCAGGATTCTTTTTTTAAAGATTTTATTTATTTATTTGACACAGAGAGAGAAATACACAATGAGAGAGGGAACACAAGTGGAGGAATGGCAGAGGGAGAAGCAGGCTTCTTGTGAAACAGGGATCCCGATGTGGGGCTCAATCCCAGCATCCTGGGATCATGACCTGACCAGAAGTCAGACACTTAATGACTGATCCACCCAGGTGCTCCTATATGCCAAGATTCTAAATGTGTATTATTTCTACTCTTATCTGTATATTTAATATATTCCAATTTATAGTAATTTTTATTTATTTCATTAAAGCATTTTGAATTTAAAATATATACCTTGTTTCTGCTGATAAGATTGATAAGATGCTATAAACTTGGGGATAATTACTTAATTGGATATTTATTATTCTTAAAGACTATCTGAAAGAAATCCCTCTTCTCAAACAGAAAATCCACTATCATTTCATAGATATGAATTATGATATGAAGTACAGTCTCAGCATATTTCTATGAAGTAGTTTTATAAAAAAATTTCCCTTATGCTGTTAGGAAGCATATTTTTTTAAAGATTTTATTTATTTGACAGAGAGAAACACAACTAGAGAGGGAACACAAGCAGGGGGAGTGAGAGAAGGAGAAGCAGGCTTCCTGCCGAGCAGAGAGCCCAATGTGGGACTCGATCCCGGGTCTCCGGGATCATGACCTGAGCCGAAGGCAGTCGCTTAACCAACTGAGCCACCCAGGCGCCCCAGGAAGCATATTTTTATATTAATTTTCTTTATACATATACCAGATTCATTAGATGAATGATATAGTGATTATATTTTGAAGCAGAAATTTGGGCTTTCATTTAATACTGATAAATCATCTAATTTTCATTTGTGAGGTTGAATGAACAGATTTGGGATTCATGTTTTTATATTATATATTGTGCTATACTGTTAAAAGCTTATGATGTAACTGGTAACTATTTTGCAACAGCAGAGGCTGTTTACAGTTAACTGGTTTGGCATACAATTTAGAGAGGACACTTTGTTACTATGAGGCTTATTCCTCTGCAAGTGTTTCCATGGGAACCACACAGCTTTGTCTGATAAATTTGCTAGTGAAAGGTTCCTACAGATCTCAGAGAATTATCTTCAATTCCCCTACTAAATCAAAGATCCAATTAACCACAGTTTCTAAGGGGGAAATATAAAGTTTTAACTGTTGCTAATTAGGAAGTTATTTAACAAGGATCTCAGGTTAGCCAAACTCATTAAAAGTTTTTCACCTCAATCACAGAGGCCTGCTTTAATTAGCTCCTGAATACCACTCTTTCAATTAAGGCCCTTTTCTTCCATGCTTAGAGCACATAAGTGCCTATGATTAATATCTTGTTGTCTTTGTTAGTGAACATCCTGACCCGACTAATGTAAAAGGGAAAAAAAAAGTCAAAAATTATTATAATTTATTTAGATTTCCAGGAAGTTGAAAATGATCTTAAACTTCTGTTTACTAGTTTCAATAAAGGTATATTGAGAAGGGTGCCTGGGTGGCTCAGTGGGTTAAAGCCTCTGCCTCCAGCTCAGGTCATGATCTGAGGATCCTGGGATCAAGGCCCGCATTGGGCTCTCTGCTCGGCAGGGAGCCTGCTTTCCCCCTCTCTCCCTGCCTGCCTCTCTACATACCTGTGATCTCTCTCTGTGTCAAATAAATATATAAATAAAATCTTTTAAAAAAAGATATATTGATGAGTGAAATAAGCCAAGTAGAGAAAGTCAAGTATCACATGGTTTCACTTACTTGCGGTGCATAAGGGGTAACCTAGAGGACAGTAGGAGAAGGAAAGTAAATGGGAAGTAGGGTAATCTAGGGAGAGAAATGAAACAACAGTGACTTTGGACACAGAAACAAACTGAGGGACTTGGAGGGAGGGGGGTGAGGGAATGGGAGAGCCTGGTGGTGTTTACTGAGGGCACCTACTGCATGGAGCACTGGGTGTGGGGAATGAGGAACGAATCTTGGAACACTGGAAAAAAAATTTAGTAACAAAAAAAAGATATATTGAGAAGAAGAATATTCCACAATCCCTCTAAACACATTTTAAAATATATCTAAATAAAAGTACATATGTGTAACAGATTATATTGTAGGTCCAACAAACCCAATAGTGATTCAGAGGGCTTCTTTGGCAATCTCCCAAATATAGAATGTTGGAGAAGTGCTACTAGTATGCTTTGCTTCTTAATAATTTAATATGTGAACACTTAAATAAATAAATAAATAATCTTTCAGGTAATATTAGTGAATCATTTAATTCAGTTGCACTATATTTGGAAAGGAAAGGGAGAAAAAAGAAAAAGAAAGAAAGAAGGAAAGGAAGAAAGAAAAAAGAAGAAAAAATAAATAAGTAAAAAGAAAGAAAGAGAGAGAGAGAAAGAGAGAAAGAAAGAAATTCAAATTCAAACCAGTTCACTTCTAAGATTCTTTTCATCTCTTAGGTGCTGTACTACATTACTGATATATTCATTTCCAATTATAGGCAAAAAATGTTAAGACATTGCAGATTTGTTGAAATCATGAAACGGGGATCCAAGGACTTCCCTCTTTGCTTCTCCAGAGCTATTCACATAGACGACCTCTCTGATAGTGGTAGGTGCCATGCTCAATGCTAGGCAAAAAAAGACCCTTTATAACTACTATAATTTGGGGGTTTGTTTTTCTTTTCCAATAACCAACTATTTGCTTAAAGAGCTAAACCTGACTGTGTAGTTGTTTTAATGACCCTGAATTTCATCTGTTTCCTTTCTGCCTAAATTCACAAACTTGAAATTTAATGGATTCCCCACTGAAAGTGAAAAAAAACATGATCCCAGGAGGGCACCAGGCACTAAAAGAAAGTAAAAGAAAGTCTTTTTATAAAAATTAAAATGATTTGTTTTCTTTTTTTTTTGAAACTTGGATATTAAACATTGTTGAGTCATTAAATCAATTTATCATGTCACAACTATATTTTATACTCACAATAGAATATGAAATATCAGGAAACATCTATGCAAAAATACCAAGGTAATCTTGTTTTAGGACATGAGGCAAAATGAAATGTATTTTTTTCCTGTAGCAATGCATTAAGCATAAATATCTTGCTACCTCATGCATTCTCAGGCAAGCAATTTCCCTGAAAGAAAATATCCTGGCTTGTCTGCTGCACTGATAATTCTCATCATTTGGAAACATAATCTAAAATGGCAAAGATGATATTGAAAGAATTTAACTGCATTCCCTGATATATCTAAAGATCTATCTTTTACATTCTTGGCCCACCTTATTTCTTTAAGTGACTCAATCTTCCTGTTTGTTAAAAGGAAAAAGAGGAGAACTGAGTTTTAAGCTACCTTCAAGACCAATATTTCCCTATTTTTATTATAGTTCTTAGAAATGCCATTTACATGTAGGATTATAAGTAGCTATAGTTTAGGGAACTAAAGGAACATCATAGGGGAATTGGTAACATCCTGCTCATTCCTTTTGCATTCACATAACACTATCTCTGTATAATAAACTAGCATTACAATAATGTGTAGAAGGGTTGTCTTTTCCAGATTGGGGTTATTATGAACAATGATCCCAGGAAGACACTCTCATATTTTTATGCAATCAATGCATATGAGATTTTTATTGGTTATAATCAGATGTGGAGTTATTAGTTCAGATAATTTATTAATCCAATTTTATTATGTTGTTGTTTTCTAAAACAAAGGTTTATGAGTTTTGAGTTTAACTTTGTGTGTGGCATAAGAGAATGCTCTAGTTTCATTCTTCTACATGTAGCTATCCAATTTTCCCAACACCATTTATTGAAGAGAGTGCCTTTTTCCACTGGATATTTTTTCCTGCTTTGTCAAAGATGATTTAACCATAGAGTTGTGGGTCCACATATGGACTATCTACTCTGTTCCATTGGTCTATTTGCCTATTTTTGTGCCAGTATCATGCTGTCTCGGCTTTGTAAGAAAGCTTGGAATCATGCAATGTGATGTCCTCAGCTTTGTTTTTCTTTTTCAACATTTCATAAGCAATTTGGGGTCCTTTTTGGTTCCACACAAATTTTAGGATTGTTTGTTTCAGCACTTTGAAAATATTGGTGGGATTTTGATTGGGATGGCATTGAAAGTATCGATTGCTCTGGGCAGTATAGAAATTTTGACAATGTTTATTCTTCCAATCCATGAGCATGGAATGCTCTTCCTTCTTTTTGTCTCTTCTTCAGTCTCTTTCATGAGTGTTCTGTAGTTCCTTGAGTACAGATCTCTAACTTCTTTGGTTAGGTTTATTCCTAGGTATCTTATGATTTTTGGTGCTACAGTAAATGGAATCAATTCTCTGATTTTCTTTTTTATATTTTCATTGTTAATGTATAAGAATGCAACTGGTTTCTATGCACTGATTTTGCATTCTGCCACATTACTGAATTGCTGTATGAGTTCTAGTAGTTTAGGGGTAGAGTCTTTTGGGTTTTCCACATAAAGTGTCATGTGATCTGCAAAGAGAGAGAGTTTGACTTCTTTGCCAGTTTGAATACCTTTTATTTCTTTTTGTTTCCTGATTGCTGTTGCTAGGACTTCTAACACTATGTTGAACAGTAGTGGTGAGAGTGGGCATCCTTGCCTTGTTCCTGATCTCAGAGGGAAGGCTGCCAGTTTTTCCCCATTGAGAATGATATTCGCTGTGGGTTTTTTTGTAGGCAGATTTTATGAGTTGAGGAATGTCCCCTCTATTTCTATACTTTGAAGTGTTTTAATCAGGAATGGATGCTGTATTTTGTCAAATGCTTTTTCTGCATCAATTGAGAGGACCATGTGGTTCTTCTCTCATCTCTTATTGATTTGTTCTATCACATTGATTGATTTGCAAATGTTGAACCACCCTTACATCCCTGGGATAAATCCCACCTGGTCATGGTGGATAATATTTTTAATGTACTGTTGGAATCCATTAGTTAGGATCTTGTTGAGAATCTTGATGTCCATATTCATCAAGGATAATGGTCTGAAATGCTCCTTTTTGATGGGGTCTTTGCCTGTTTGGGGGATTAAAGTAATGCTTGCCAACCCTTTCTGACTTGCCTGGTTTCTCTGGATATGTCTGATGTTATTCTGATGTTCCTCCCCCTGTAAGAAATTTCTCCCCACTGCCTGTTCTTTTTTTTTTTTTTTAAGATTTTATTTATTTGGCAGAGAGAAACACAGCCAGAGGGGGAACACAAGCAGGGGGAGTGAGAGAGGGAGAAGCAGGCTTCCCGCCAAGCAGGGAGCCCGATATGGGACTTGATCCCAGGTCTCCTGGATCTGGGATCGTGACCTGAGCCAAAGGAAGTTGCTTAACCAACTGAGCCACCCAGGCGCCCCTCCCACTGCCTGTTCTAAGGAGAGCTTCTTTGGCTCTAAGATTTGCAATTTTCATTATTTCATGTCAGTGTGTTGATTTATTTTAGTTAATTTTAGGATGGTTTTTCTCTGCTTCTTTGACTTGAATATTTCTTTCCTTCTTCATCTTAAGGAAGTTTTCAGCTATGATTTGCTCATATATACCTTCTATTCTCTCTCCATATCCCTGGGGATTCCAATAATTCTGACAGTGGAATGTTTCATGGTGCTGTTGATCTCTCTAGCTTTAATCTCATGTGCTGCTAATAGCCTATCCTTATAATCTTCAGTTTTCTTCCTATCAGCTATCTTCTAGATCACTAGCTGATTTTTCTGTCTCATTTACCTTCATTGTTAGAGTATCAAGTTTAGATGGCATGTCATGCATAGCATTTTTAAGTTCCGCCTGAATTAGATCTCTTCTCTGCCCTGAGAGATTCTATATTGTCACTAGTGCATTTTTTAAGCCCAGCTATTGCCATGATTGCTCTCCTGAAATCTGTCTCTGCCATCTTGATTATATTCATATCCATTAGTTCTGTGGCAGAAGACATTGTCTCTGATTCTTCTTCTTGTTTGGAGTTCCTCCTCCTAGTCATTCTGTTGATGGATGGTTGAATAAATAGGTACCATCCAAAATATCAAACATGTCCCAAGCAAGATTCACCCTAGCAAAATTCAAGGTCATCAGACACCTCCAAAAAATAAAAATAAAAAGCCAAAATAAAACACATAAGTAAAATTTTTAAAATGAAAAAAGTTTAAAAAATATATACAAACGTATATAAATGTATATATAATAGAAGATAAAAATAAAATACAGAATAAAAGTGTGGGAGAGAAAGGGGGCTATAATTTTGCTGTGGACAAAGAAGGGTGTTTCAGTTATTCCTGGGTATATTTTGGTCTATGTATTAGAGAATGCTATGTCTTAAATTCACTAGGAAATTAAAACTTGTTTATATAAAAAGGTAAAACTGAATAGAGTAAAAAATGGGATAAAAGAAAGCATATATCTATAAAAATATAGTTGTGTAAAAATATAAGTTAAAACACGTGTAAGTTGGCATAATCGACATTTACTTGAAATGAGGAGAACATATAAGGAATTATACAGCAGGGGAAAATGGCATGTAAAAGGAAAAAAGAGAAAGAAAGAAAGAAAAGAAAGAGACTAGTGTATCTGAAAAGTAAACAAGTTGTGAGGCCACAACTGGAGCTCAATACAATTTTCCCCTTGTGTTGGGATTTTATAGTTTTATAGGATCCAAAGGATTTTCATACACCCATTCTTCCAGTATATCTTCTGGGGGAGGATCCCACTGCTCTGTTTTTTAGGTAATCCTGCCTGTGTGGTGTTCCTATCCCCTGTCTGAGGGATGGTCTTAGTGTAAAACAGAGTTGTGCTTGTCTTTTGTACCCTGGGGTCTTTCTGCACCTCTTCAAAGGATCAGAGAAAAGCTGGTCATAGCCAAGTCTCTGGCCCAGAGCAAAAAATTCATATCTGTCCTCCTTAATGATTTCTACAGGACAAAAGGTCTCCACTTCTGCTTGTACCACTGAAAACAGCAGCTTCCAGCAGTGCTCAGCTAGAGTTACTCTCAGAGGTGTTTCCAGGGGCCTTGAAGGATCTCTCCTTTGTGTTTTTAAAACTGGAAGTAGCTGTGGGCTCACCCACACACCAGAGGCTCCAGATCAGGTCCAGTTCTAACCTAGCCCCTTCTAGGCCACTCTTCTCTTCTAGTTTTTGCCCTGTCCAAAGCATTGTTCCCAGATTTTTTTTCAGGCTGTCAAGGAAAGAGCAGCTATTAACATGCCCAGTTCATTTTCTGGCAATCCTGGCATGAGTCCCTTCTTGCTCTCCCTGACCACAATTTGCTTCATGGTTCCAACACTCAGGCCTTTCGCTAGTTAAGGAATCCCCTTTTTCTCTGTGGTCCTCTGTATCCTGAGACCACAACAGCCTACCTAGAATTATGCCTTTTCATTTCCAAATCCCCCCTCAGGTGTGGATGTCTCTTACTAGAGCTGATTTCCAAGGGCTCTGATTTTTGTGCTCCAGTATTCTATCACTTTCTAGGCACCAGCCTATGGTGGCTCCCTCCCCCTTTGTTTATCTTTTGATATCTCTCTGCAGATTTATGACTCCTCCTTTCCTACCTTGCCAAATGCTGCTGTTTTTTTGATTTGTAGTGATCCAGATATATATTCTTACATCTCAAGTTGATTTTGTGGGTGTACAAAATGGTTTGATAGATATTCAGCTAAATTCAGGGGACCAGTTTAAATGGGGGGTCTCTACTCCTCTGCAAACTTGCCTCATGTTTACCACAACTTCTTTATCTACTAATCAGTTGACGGATATTAGGGGTCTTTCTGTAATTTGGCTAATATTGATAACGCTTCTATAAGGGGTGTGTGTACCCTTCAAATCAGTATTTTTGTAACCTTTGAGTAATACCTAGTAATGTAAGAAGGACTTCCACTTTTCCAAATCCTTGTCAATATCTGGGGCATTTGTGTGTGGGTTAATATTAGCTATTCTGACAGGAGTGAGGTGTTATCTCATAGTGGTTTTGATTTGTATTTTCTTTTTTTTTATTGTTACTAAAATTTTTTTTCCAGTGTTTGAAGATTCATTCCCCATTCCCCACACCCACTGCTCCACGGTTTAGGTGTCCCCAGTACCCACCACCAGGCTCTCCCATCCCTCCACCCCCCTCCCTCCAAGTACCTCAGTTTGTTTCTGTGTCCAAAGTCTCTGTTGTTTCGTTTCCCTCCCTAGATTACCCACGTTACCATTTACTTTCCTTCTCCCACTGCCCTCCAGTTTACCCCTCATGCACCGCAAGTAAGTGAAACCATGCGATACTTCACTTTCTACTCTAGGCTTATTTCACTCAGCATAATCTCTTCCAGTCCAGTCCATGTTGCTACAAAGGTTGGATATTCATTCTTTCTGAAGGAGGCATAGTATTCCATTGTATATATGTACCACATCTTCTTTATCCATTCATCTGTTGATGGGCACCTTGGCTCTTTCCACAGTTTGGCTATTGTGGCCATTGCTGCAATGAACATTGGAGTGCATATGGCCCTTCTTTTCACTACACCCTATCTTTGGGGTAAAAGCCCAGTAGTGCAATTGCAGGGTCATAGGGAAGCTCAATCTTTAATTTTTTAAGGAATCTCCACACTGTTTTCCAAAGCGGCTCCACCAGTTTACATTCCCACCAACAGTGTAGGAGGGTTCCCCTTTCTCTGCAGCCACTCCAACACTTGTTGTTTTCTGTCTTGTTAATTTTGGCCATTCTGACTGGTGTAAGGTGGTGTCTTAGAGTGGTTTTGATTTGAATTACCCTGATAGCTAGTGACGCTGAACATTTTTTCATGTGTCTGTTGGCCATTTGTATATTCTTCCATGGAGAAGTGCCTCTTCATGTGTCTTGCCCATTTTTTGATGTGTTCAACTTCTTTTTGGGTGTTGAGTTTGAGTAGTTCTTTATAGATCTTGGATACCAGCCCTTTGTCTGTAGTGCCATTTGCAAATATCTTCACCCATTCTGTGGGTTGCCTCCTTGTTTTATTGATGTTTCCTTTGCTGTACAGAAGCTTTTTTTTTGATGAAGTCCCAGAAGTTCATTTTCGCTTTTGTCTCCTTTGCCTTTGGAGACGAGTCTTGAAAGAAGTTGCTGTGGCCAATGTCAAAGAGGTTACTGCCTATGTTCTCTTCCAGGATTTTGATGGATTCCTGCCTCACATTGAGGTCCTTCATCCATTTCGAGTTTGCCTTTGTGTGTGGTGTAAGAGATGGTCTAGTTTCATTCTTCTATATGTAGCTGTCCAATTTTCCCAGCACCATTTATTGAAGAGAGTGTCCTTTTCCCACTGGATATTTTTCCCTGCTTTGTCAAAGATGATTTGACCATAGATTTGTGGGTTCATATGTGGGCTCTCCACTCTGTTCCATTGGTCTATTTCTCTGTTTTTGTGCCAGTACCATGCTGTCTTGGTAATCACAGCTTTCTAATAAAGCCTGAAGTCAGGTAAAGAGATGCCCCCAGCTTTGCTTTTCCTCTTTGGCAATTCCTTAGCGATTCAGGGTCTTTTTTGGTTCCATACAAATTTTAGGATTGTTTGTTCTAATGATTTGAAGAATATTGGTGGAATTTTGGTCGGAATGGCATTGAAAGTGTAGATTGCTCTGGGCAGTATAGACATTTTGACAATGTTTAGTCTTCTGATCCATGAGCATGGAATGCTCTTCCATCTTTTTGCGTCTTCTTCAATTCCGTTCATGAGTGTTCTGTAGTTCCTCGAGTACAGATTCTTGACTTCTTTGGTTAGGTTTATTCCTAAGTATCTTATAGTTTTTGGTGCTATAGTAAACAGAATCGATTCTCTGATTTCCCTTTCTATTTTTTCATTCTTAGTATATAAAAATGCAACTGATTTCTGCGCATTGATTTTGTATCCTGCCACATTACCACATTGTTGTATGAGATCTAGTAGTTTGGCGGTAGAGTCTTTTTGGTTTTCCACATATAGTATCATGTCACCTGCAAAGAGAGAGAGTTTGACTTCCTTTTTGCCAAGCTGGATATCTTTTATTTCTTTCTGTTGTCTTATTGCTGTTGCTAGGACTTCTAACACTATGTTAAACAGTAGTGGTGAGAGTGGGCATCCTTGCCCTGTTCCTGATCTGAGGAAAGGCTGTCAGTTTTTCCCCATTGAGGATGATATTTGCTGTGGGTTTTTCATAGATAGATTTTATGAGTTTGAGAAATGTTCCCTCTATCCCTATACTTTGAAGAGCTTTGATCAGGAATGGATGTTGTATTTTGTCAAATGCCTTTTCTATATCAATTGAGAGTACCATGTGGTGCTTCTCTCTTTTCTTATTGATTTGTTCTATCATGTTGATTGTTTTGCGAGTGTTGAACCACCCTTGCATCCCTGGGATAACACCCACCTGGTCATGGTGGATAATATTTTTAATGTATTGTTGGATCCTGTGAGCAAGGATCTTGTTGAGAATCTTGGCATCCGTATTCGTCAGCGATATTGGTCTGAAGTTCTCCTTTTTGATGGGGTCTTTGTCCGGTTTGGGGATTAGAGTGATTCTGGCTTCATAGAAAGAGTTTGGAAGTTTTCCTTCCGTTTCTATTTTTTGAAAGAGCTTCAGGAGAATAGGTGTTATTTCTTCTTTGAATGTTTGGTAGAATTCCCCAGGGAATCCGTCTGGGCCTGGACTCTTGTTTTTGGGGAGGTTTTTGATTACTACTTCGATCCCGTTATTAGATATAGGTCTATTCAGATCGTTAATGTCTTCCTGTTTCAGTCTTGGGAGCTTATAGGTTTCTAGGAATGTATCTATGTCTTCTAGATTGTTAAACATATTGGCATATAGTTGTTGATAGTAATTTTTATGATTGTTTCTATTTCCTTGGTGTTAGTTGTGATCTCTCCCCTTTCATTCATGATTTTGTTAATTTGGGTCTTCTCCCTTTTCTTTTGCATTAGTTTGGCCAATGGTTTGTCGATCTTATTGATTCTTTCAAAGAACCAGCTTCTAGTTTCGTTGATGCGTTCTACTGTTTCTCTAGTTTCTGATTCATTCATCTGCTCTAATCCTTAATATTTCCCGCCTTGTGTGGGGGGTTGGCTTAATTTTTTGTTGATTCTCCAGTTCTTTAAGGTGTAATGAGAGTTGGTGTAATCGGGATTTTTCAATTTTTTTGAGTGAGGCTTGGATAGCTATGATTTTCCCCCTTAGGACTGCCTTTGCTGTATCCCATAGGTTTTGGATCGATGTATCTTCATTCTCATTGGTTTCCATGAAGTGTTTCAGTTCTTCTTTGATATCTTGGTTGATCCACATATTCCTGAGTAGGCTCGTCTTTAGCTTCCAAATGTTTGATTTTCTCCTGAACTTTTTATGGTGATTAAGTTCCAGTTTCATGGCATTGTGGTCAGG
>PITA01004388.1:94995-124535 GCA_004023965.1 Spilogale gracilis
GATTTGTGACCTAGTATGTGGTCTATTCTGGAGAAAGTTCCATGTGCACTCGAGAAGAATGAGTATTCTGCTGTTTTAGGGTGAAATGTTCTGAATATATCTATAAGATCCAGCTGGTCCAATGTGTCATTCAAGGTTCTTGATTCTTTGCTGATTTTCTGTTTAGATGATCTGTCCATTGCTGAGAGTGGTGTGTTAATATCTGCTACAATTAGTGTATTTGCATCAATATGATTCCTTATTTTGTTTAACAGTTGGCTTATGTAGTGGCTGCTCCCATGCTGGGGGCATAACTATTTACAATTGTTAGATCTTCTTGATGTATAGACCCTTTAAGGATGATGTAGTGTCCTTCTGTGTCTTTGACTACAGTCTTTAGAGTAAAATCCAATTTGTCTGATATGAGAATTGCTACTGCGGCTTTCTTTTGGGGTCCATTGGTGTGAAAGATGGTCTTCCATCCCCTCACTTTCAATCTGGAAGTGTCTTTCGATTCAAGATGAGTCTCTTGTAGACAGCATATGGATGGGTCCTGTCGTTTTATCCAGTCTGCAACCCTATGTCTTTTTATTGGAGCGTTTAGGCTGTTCATATTGAGGGTGATTATTGATAGATATGTTTGTAGTGACATCATGTTGCCTATGGAGTTCATGTTTCTATAAGTTACCTCTGTATATAACTGTTTTGTGTCACTCTTGGGTTCGTTTCTCCTCTAAAGAACCCCTCTTAGTATTTCTTGTAGTGCTGGCTTGGTGGTTGCATAATCTTTTAGACCTTGGAGGTCTTGGAAGCTCTTTATTTCTCCTTCGATTTTGAAAGTCAACCTTGCTGGATACATTATCCTTGGTTGCATATTTTTGTCATGTAACTTCCTGAATATGTCTTGCCATCCCTTTCTGGCTTGCCATGTTTCTGTGGAAAGGTCTGACGTTATTCTGATGGTCCTCCCTCTATAGATAAGGGATCGCTTTCTCCTAGCTTCCCTTAAGACATATTCTTTGGTTTTATGATTCAAGAATTTTACTATTATGTGCCTGGAAGTTTTTCTGGCCTCATTGATCTTGGGGGGTGTCCTCTCTGCTTCTAGGACATGAACATTTGTTTCTTTCCTCAGATTTGGGAAATTTTCATCCATGATTTGTTCAACAATATTTTCTAGGCTTCTCTCTCTCTCTCAATTTCTTCGGGGATTCCAATAATTCTGATATTGGAGCGTTTCATGGCATCATTCATTTCCCTTATTCTGTTTTCTTGGGATTTTAGTTGTTTGCTCCAAGAGTTCTCTTGCTCCTCCTTCTATTCTGTGTGTCTTCTAGAACACTGATACGATCTTCAGCTTCACTTACTCTGGCTGTTAGCATATTTAAATTAGATTGCATCTCTTCTATAGCCTTTCTAACCTCAGCTTTCACTCCTGTTGCTATGTCTTCCACTTTGAGACCAATGTTCTTTTCTAAACTGACTATTGCTTGGACTATTGCTGTCCTGAATTCTATATCTGTCATACTGTTTATGTTCATTTCCAGTAATTCTTGACCGAGGTTGCAGTCTCAGGGTTCTTCATCTGTTGGCTGTTCCTTCTCTGAGTCATTGTGGCGAGGAGTGGTTGAGGGGGTGTATGACTAAATATATCAGCCACTATCTAGGTGGATTTGTCGTGGGAAGGTTTTGGAGCAACCAGAGTTCACCACCGAAAAGGGAGGAGAAAGAAAAAAGAAAACGGAAAGGAGGAAGCCAGAAAAGACACCCCTGCCAGAGCGGGGCCCCGTGATAGGATTTATATGGTACAATGCTGTTACAGGGTAAAGGAAAGGTTTATCAAGGGTAAATGAAGAGGTCAAAAAGCAAAGCCCAACCTATATGACCCCCAAGACCAGTACTTATATAATATAGAAGTAAAGACAATTACATAGACACACTGACAAACTAGAGTGGGAAGGTGAGGGCAGACACTCCTTGTGGGCAATGAATGTGTTTCAGACGCTCCTGAGTTTGTCTTGTTGTTATTGTTGGAGGAGCCCACTTTCAAATGATATAGGGGGATTAGAACTGGTTGTATATAGGGGTAGTATTGAATAGGTATGTGGGATTGACTTGAAGCTTGTATCTATATGTACACATAAAAGAGATAATAAAGGAAAGAGGAGAGAAGAAAGGGAGAAACAGAGAGAGCGAACAGGTATACAAGAGGGAACAACAAAAGCAGAAAATACAGGAGTGTGTTTGAATGAATTTCAGGGTAAAAAAGATAAAAAAATAGAAAAAAAATAAAAAAGAATAAAAATATATAAAAAATTAAAAAAAAATAAAAAATGTTATGGGGTGTTGTATTGGGTATCACGTTGTGATAAGAAGGGATCCTGAAAATTGAAAGAAGAAAAACTGTGAGAATGTAATTTTAAGCTTAAAGTGGAAGCTTTATATGTAAAACTAGAAAAAAGTTTAAAAAAGTAAATGAGGTGGAGAACTTTATCAATGAGTTGTAGAGCTTTTGGTACTTGTAGTCAGTGCCAGGAGTTTAATAAATTGCCTTTCCCTCGATTTTAGGTTTTGTATTGGAATGTTGTCCTCCTGAGCCTCTGGCATGCTTTATCTCATAGTGGTTTTGATTTGTATTTTCTTGATGATGAGTGGTGTCCAGCACCTTCTTGTCTGTTGACCATTTGGTTGTCTTTGGGAAAAAAAATGTCTGGTCTTGTCTTCTGCACATTTCTTGACTGGGATATATATATATATATAATTGTTGTCGAGCTTGTTAAATTCTTTATAGACTTATCTATAGAGAAATATCTGATGTTTTTAAAACTGGGAGCAGCTATGGGCTCACCCACACAGCCCCTTTTAGGCTGATACAGATATCTATGTCAGATATTTCATTTGCAAATATCTCATCCATTCTGTAGGCTGCTTTTTAATTTTGTTGATTGTTTTCTTTGATGTGCATAACCTTCTTATCTTGATGAAGTCCCAATACTTCATTTTTGCTTTTGTTTCCCTTGCCTCAGAGACCTAGCTAATAAGATCTAGTTCCAGCCAAGGTCATAGTGGTCACCAGCTGTGTTCTCCTCTAGGATTTTGATGGTTTCCTGTGTCACAGTTAGGAACTGTGACTACAGTTCACTGTGTCACTTTCATCCATCTTGAGTTTATTTTTGTATATGTTGTAAGAAAAAACAGTTCAGTCTAATTGTTCTTTATGTGGCTGCCCAGTTTTCCCAACACCATTTGTTGAAGAGACTGTTCTTTTTACATTTGACACTCTTTCCTGATTTGTTAAAGATTAGTGGACCATATAGTTGTGGGTCCATTTCTGGGATTTCTATCTATTCCCCTGATCTATGTGTCTGTTTTTGTGCCAGCACCTTACTGTATTGATGATTAAAGCTTTGCAATAGAAACTTGACATCTGGAATTGTGATGCCCCCACTTTGCTTTGATTTTTCTCTATTACTTTGACCGTTCTCAGTCTTTTTTGGTTCCAAATACATTTTAGGATTGTTCTAGCTCTGTGAAAAATGCTCTTAATTTCTTTTCTTTAAAATATTTTATTTATTTATTTGACAGAGAAAGAGACAGCAAAAGAGGGAACACAAGCAGGGGGAGTGGGAGAGGGAGAGGGAGAAGCAGGCTTCCTGCTGAGCAGGGAGCCCAATGTGGGGCTCCATCCCAGGATCTTCATATCATGACCCAAGCTGAAGGCAGACACTTAATGTATGAGCCACCCAGGAGCCCTTGCTATTAATATTTCAATAGGGATTGCATTAAATGTGTAGATTGCTTTGGATAATAAAAGCATTTTAGGGCACCTGGGTGGCTCAGTTGGTTGAGCGACTGCCTTCGGCTCAGGTCATGATCCCGGAGACCCCGGATTGAGTCCTACATCAGGCTCCCTGCTCGACGGGAGGCCTGCTTCTCCCTCTCTCACTCCTCCCTCTCTGGCTGTGTTTTTCTCTGTCAAATAAATAAAATCTTTAAAAAAAAAAACATTTTAACAAATATTAGTTCTTCCAATCCATGAATGTGAAATGTTTTTCCATTTCCTTGTGTTATCTTCAATTTATTTTGTAAGTGTTCCATAGTCTTCAGAGTATGGATCTTTTACCTCTTGGTTGGGTATATTCCTAGGTACCTTACATTTTTGGGTGCAACTGTAAATCGAATCAATTTCTTGATTTTTCTTTTTCCTGCTTTATTATTAATGTATAGGAATGTAACAGGCATCTGTATACTGATTTTATATCCTGTGAGTTTGTGAATTTGGAGTATCAGTTCTAGAATTTTTTTTTGTGGAGTCTTTCAAGTTTTCTACATAGAATGTGATGTTTTCTATGAATAGTGAAAGTTTGGCTTCCTTGCCCAATTTAGATATCTAAGGCAGTTCACAGTTCAGAGTGAATTATTTAAAGTTTCATTCCAGGAAGAACTGTGACTTCACTAAAAAAATACATAGTAAGTATTGCTCAACTCATTCTCCAAAAGTTTGTGTAACCAAAGTTTAATTATTGTTAGAGTAATCGCACTAGGGAAACAGGAGCATTTAAACTTACTGTGTATTATTAGGTAGAATGTCTGAACTGTCACCCATGCAAGGGACTTGAAACACTATCATTGTCCTCTAGTTAAAATGGAAACTTGTGGAGACCAAATGGTAAATTAACTGTTGGCTGTACTCCATCTCCCACTGTGCTAGTCATCATTTTCCATGTGACCCAAAGTAACATGGGGATAGAAATACTTAAAATTGGCAGTGCCCTTACATTGGTACCCTGAGCTGTGAAGTTAGGGTCATTTTGGTAAGAAGAAGGTGAAATTCCCTAAATTATACTCTCCCACGTAGATTAGTAAAATCATATATGAAATTGCATTTTAAGAGGAAATACCAAAATTAACATGATCAATGTTCATCATATGATATTCAATGCCATCATAGTCTTACTCAGAACAGCCACTCCTCAAGTTCAATTTATCCTCATATATGGGATTGGTGAAAATTTAAATTAGGAGTAGACTCGATTGTAGAATGACTTGTTTACTAAGATACTTTTTTACTAGAACAGATCATCATTTACATGCTGTTTGTCATGTGGCTATTCATGGTGTGAGGGTGGATTTGAGTTGATAAGAGGTTGAAGAATCAGGTCTTATAATGCTCCAGCCTATGATCATATCAGCACATGGTTTGCCAGGACATTTGATTATGTACTTCCAGCTAGCCAGCCAACCATTGTATTGAAAAGCTCCAGTGCACACTCTGCTTGTGGCCTGTGTCTCTGATTCTTCTTCCATGGGCTATTATAACAAAAATCACAATGCCTGAGAATGTTGGTAGATTATTTCCTACAGGAAAAGATGTTGAAAAATGGAAGACAGAATCCAACATATAATCCTGGCCAGTTTTATGGATCTCAGAAGATGGTTCCGTGAACATGAATCATCAGTTATATTTAATAGATGCCCCTTTGGTAACATGTTATCTCTTTCTCCCTTCCTGCTCAACTATGTTTTTTCTGAATTTTACTACCCTGCAATTATACTCCTTTATGAAGTAATACTTGAACTATCCCATCAGGCTGTGCTTTGGGGAGATATAGATCACATTTTCTTTATCCATTCCTTCACTGGTCAACATACTGGTTGTTTCCATGTCTTGACTATTGTAAATAATATTGTAGTAAACATGGGAGTACAGACATCTTTGTGAGACAGTGATTCCATTTCCTTTGGAGGAATTACTGGATTTTATGTTACTTCTATTTAAAATTGCTTGAGAAGCATGCATACTGTTTTCCACATAGGCTGTACAAATTTACATATTTAAATTCCCACAAAAAGCGCAAAAGTGTTCTTTTTTGAAATGGGAAGTAGGGTAATTCAGGGAGAGAAACAAAACATGAAAGACTTTGGACACAGAAACAAACTGAGGGACTTGGAGGGAGGGGGTGGAGGGATGGGAGTGCCTGGTGGTGGGTACTGAGAGCACCTATTGTATGGAGAACTGGGTGTGAGGCATGGGCAATAAATCTTGGAACACAAAAAATAAAATAAATTTAAAGTAAAAAAAAAAAGTGTTCCTTTTTTCCATACCCTGATTCATTATATCTCATCTTTCTTATAATAGTGTGTCTAACAGGTGCAAGATGGTATCTCATCATGGCCTCAATATTCATTTCACTAATGATTAATATTTTTGGCATCTTTTCATGTACCTGTCAACTATTTGAATATCTTTTTATAAAAATTATTCATGCCTGTTGTCCATTTCACAATTGGATTATTTGTTGTTGTTATTGTTGTGGTTGTTCTTGTTCTTGAGTTGTATCAGCTATGTATATATTGTGGATATTAACCCCTTATCAGATTCATGGTTTACAACTATTTTGCCCATTCCATAGGTTTATTTTCTCTTATTTATCTTATCCCTTTTAAAGATTTTATTTATTTGAAAGGGTGCAAGAGAGATAATGAACAGGGGAAAGGGAAGTGGGAGAAGTAGACTCCCCACTGAGCAGGGAGTTCAGTGTGGGACTCAATCCCAGGACCATGGGGTCATGACCCAAGCCAAAGGCAGACACTTAATTGACTAAGGCACTCAGGCACCCCTTTCTTTTCTCTTTTATTTCTTTGTCTTTTCTCTTTTCTTTCCTTGTCTTTTTTTTCTTTATTTTCCTTTCTTTCTTTCATTTACTTTGCTATGAGACACTTTTTAATATGTTGTCTCACTTGTTAACTTTGATTGCATTGCTTGTGATTGTGGTGTCCTATCCCATAAAAAATAATTGTCAATATCAATATGAAAAAGCTATTTTCTTCTAGAAATTTTGGGGCTTTTAGGTCTAACATTTAAGTCTTTATTTTAAGTTATTTTTGTGGGTGGTTTAAGAGAAGAATCTGATTCCTTTTTTTTCCTTTTATTTATTTTAATTTATTTTTGCCTGTGAATATCCAGTTTTCCTAGTATCATTTATTGAAAGAGATTATCTTTTCTCTATTGAGTCTTCTTAGCTTCCTTGTCAAATATTAGTTGACCATATATACATGGGTTTATTTCTGGGTTCTCAATTCTGTCTCTTGGATCTAAGTATGTTTCTATGTTAATATCATATTCTTTTGAGTACCATAGATTTATGATCTAATTTGAAATCAGAATCATACTTCCAGCTTTGTACTTCTTTCTCTGGATTACTTTGAATATTTGGGGTCTTTTGTAGATAGATACAAATTTTAGGGTTTTTTTCCTATCTCTGTTAAATATGCTATTGATATTTTGGTAGGGATTGCACTTATTATGCAGATGTCTTTGGGCAGTATGTATATTTTTACAATATTAACTCTTTTGCATCAACAGTATAGGATGCCTTTCCATTTATTTTTGTCTTCCTAACAATTATCTCTTAGTTCTCAGTGCACAGATTGTGCACTTCCTAGATAATTAGCTTATTTTTGACACTCTTAGAAACTTAATTGCTTTCTTTAACACTTTTTCAGATTGTTCAGTTTTAGTGTAGGGAACTGACTAGTTTTTTAAATATTGATTTATATCTTGTCACTTGCCTGAAGTTATTTATTACTCCCAATAGATTCCACTTAGGATTTTCTCTATGTAAAACCATATCATGGAGAATTGTTAATTTGGCAGCAGATTAGAAGGACCCTAGGCCTGTCTTGTCACATAAACCCAGCTAGATAACTACTAAATCTTCCTATGATTTGGTACCCCAGTTGGCCTAAGACTGGCAGAACAAACTCCACAACTAAAGGTAGAGAACAGGTCACACTGAAGAAGGTAAATATCATGAACAATGGGTTAGGGAGAGAAAGAATAATTGTCTCTTCAGCCAGGTGGAAGGCATAGTAATGGAGAAGGTCAAATAGCACACAGGGCAGAACACAGAGATAATGAATCCCCATAGCAATTGGCTTGGAAATTGAGATTCCAGGAATTATTGCAAATAGCAGGACAAAAGTATAGGATTTTAATTGTCATCTTGCTTGGATTTGGGAGAGCTCATAAACCATTAAAGATGCTCTTGCAGAAAAGGCAGGCAAACTGTCCAGAAACATACAGTGTAGAAATAGCAATATGGATAGTGTTTGGAGCACTGAATGAGGAGGTTATTTGCTTATCTCAAAGCTAATCACAGAGAGATGGCATTCATGGAGAGATCCACCCAGGAACAAAAAGGAACAATCCCTCCCAGTAATGCTTGCTTCACCCACAACTGAATAAGACCCTTATCCTAGCAGACTGGCTCAAGTCAGTGCAAACACTGTATTCTAGCTCAGGAGTTTTGCAGAACCTCTGTCTTGGTACTGGTGGTGAGAAGTCTCATTTCACAACCAGATGAGAGCACACCTAGTTATGATGAGCCACATTCAAACCAGGGACCAAATGTTGCCCAAACAGGCAAAGAGAGCCTCTACAGATGATTGGAATGGAGGATAAAACAGCCAGGACACAGCAGCAGAGCACACACAGCACAGAATAGAGACATTCTCAGAATATTCCAGGCCCTAGGGAAACAAGAAGACTACACAGGAGGGTACTATAGAGCTCTTTTTTATAAAACCATTATTGTCAAGAACAGGAGACCAGTTGACTTTCCTAAAACACAGGAATAGGTACTGAGATATAGATAGAATGTGAAGTTAGATAAATTTATCCCAAATGAAAGAACAGGACAACTCCATAACAGAGAAGGAAGAGAAACATATTATAAGTAGCATGCCTGATGGAGGATTTAAGGTAAGGATCACAAGCATACTCACCAGACTTGAGAAAAGAGTGGAAGACATGAGTAAAACTCTTAATACAGAGGTAAGAAGTAACATAGTAGAGATAATTTGCTCAATAAATGAAATTAGTAACATTTGGGAAGTAACATTATAGAAAGTACAGCAGGTTGGAAGAAGCAGAGGAAAGAATTAATGAACTAGAAGACAGAGTAATGGAAAGTAATGAACCTGAACAAAAAAATAGAAAAACAAACAAACAAACAAACAAAAACCCCATGGGATCTTGGGTAGTTAGTCAGTTAAGCACTCATCTTTGGCTCAGGTCATAATCTCAGGATTCTGGGATCAAGCCCCAGTTTGGGTTCCTTGCTCAACACGGAGCCTATTTTTCTCTTTCCCATTCCCCCTGCTTGTGTTCTATCTCCCTCTCTACTTTCCCCCTCTCTGTAAATGAATGAATGAATGAATGAATGAATGAATGAATGAATGAAACTTTTAAAGAGAAAGAAAAAGTGTAACTATACCAAATGATAATAGAGATAGGGAAATTAGAGACTCCATCAAATATAATAACAGGCATGTTATATTAGTGCCAGAAGAAGAGAGAAAAGGGAGCACAAAATTTATTTAAAGAAATAAGAGCTGGAAACTTCCCTAATCTAGGTAATGAAACATATCCACATCAAGGAAACACAGAGAGCCCATATAAAAATCAACAAAAGCATAACCACACCTAACCATATTTTAATTAAATTTTTAAAGTATAATGAAAAAGGAAAATAAAACCCTTTAAGTGGCAAGATAAAAGAAGACAGTAGGTTACAAGAAAAAAATAAGGCTGACAGGAAAGTTTTCAATGGAAAATTTATAAGACAGAGAGGCATGGTATGATATATTCAAATTTCTGAATGGGGGGAAAAACCTGCAGCCAAGAATACTGTATATAGTAAGGCTATCCTTCGGATTACAAAGAGTGATAGTTTCCCATAAAAATAAAAAGGAAAGGAATTCATGACTGCTAAACCAGCTCTGCAAGAAATATTAATATCTCTTCACTTTGAGTGGAGAGAAGAAATCAAAAGTGATAGTAAAAATGTAGGAAACAGAAAAGTAATAAAATAAACACAAAATAAAAGTAAATACAATATAAAACCACATATTTAAAATTTGGGATGGTGGGGAGGCATGCCTATCTGGCTCAGTCTGTAGAGTGTGTGACTGCAGATCTCAGAGTTATGAGTTTTAGCCCTGTGATGTGTGTAGAGATTACTTAAAAGTAAGCTCTTGAAAATGAGATGAAGAATAAAATTGTTCAAAATTATATTAACATCAACAACATAGACTGCTGTATGAGAAAGAGGTGATATATAAACACTATGGTAACCATATGTAAATGCCCATTAATAAATATACCAGAATAAAGAGAAAGAGGAGCTCCTGGATGGCACAGTTTATTGAACATCTGACTCTTGATTTGTGCTCATGTCATCACTCTCAGGGTCATAATTCAAGCCCTATGTCTGGTTTCTGCCTCAGCAAGGAGTCTGCTTGAGATTCTCTCCCTCTGCCCCTTCCCCAGTTCTCTCATTTTCTCTCTCAAATAAATAAATAAATATTTAACAAACAAAAAAAGAATAAGGAGAAAGAAATCCAAATATATCACTAAAAGTCAGCAAAGCCTGAAAGAAAGGATCAGAAAATATCTTCAGAAATAATCACAAAACAAGCAATAAATACATTTATATCAATGGTTGCCTTGAATATAAATGGATTACACATTCCAATCAAAAGAAATAGGATGACAGAACAGATAAAAAGGCAAGACTCACCTATATGCTGCCTGAAGACATATGCAAATTGATAATGAGGGGACGGATAAATATCTATCATGCAAATGGATCTCAAAAAAGCCAGAGTAGTAATACATACATCAGAATAGTAGACTTTAAAACAAAAACCATAAAAAAGACAAAGTAGGACACTGCATAATAATAAAGGAGATAATCCAACAAGAAGTTATGATAATTGTAACTATTTATTCATACAACATGGGAGCACTCAAAGTCATAAAAGATTTAATAACAAACTTAGATAAATTAATCAATAATAATATATTAATAACAGGGGACAGTCCACTTGCACTGATGGATAGAGCATCTAAACAAAAATTCAACAAGGAAACACTGGTTTAGAAGGTGCACTGAACAAATGAGTTTAATATATATATTCAGAGCATTCAACCCTGACACCAGAATACACAGTATTTTCAAGTGCACACAAAGAGTCTAGAGAAGGCCACATATTAGCCCACAAAAGAAGCTTGAACAAATTCAAGAAGATCAAAATCATAATATCATGCAACTTTTCTGTCCACAACACTATGAAACTAGAAGTCAATCACAAGAAAAAGAAATCTAGAGAGAGCAAAATAAATGGAAGTTAAATAACATGCTACTAAAAAATGAATGCATCAACCAGGAAATTGAAAGAATAAATTAAAAAAAAGTACATGGAAACAAATGAAAACACTATATTCCAAAACATTTGAGATGCAGAAAAAGCATTTCTAGGAAGGAAATTTATAGCAATGCAACCCTAACTCAAGAAGTAGGAAAAGTCTCTAATAAACAATCTAAACTTAAATCTATAGGAGCTAGAAAAAGAACAATAAGCAAATACTAAAACAAGCAGAAAGAGTAAATAAAAGATAATAGAGAATAAATAAATTATATAGAAACTAAACAAGAAAAAGAATAGATCAATAAAACCAGAAACTTGTTCTTTGAAAAAAATCAGTAAAATTTATAAGGCTTTACCTGGATATATCAATAAAAAAGAGAAAATACAACCTCAAAATAAAATCAAAAATGAGAAAGGAGGAATAACCAACACCATGGAAATACAAACAATTATAAGACGATTTTATGAAAAACTTTATGCCAACAAATTGTACAGCTTAATAGAAATGGATAAATTCTTAATTTTTAAAGGAATCTCCACATTGTTTTCCAAAGCGGCTGCACAAGTCTACATTCCCACCAATAGTGTAAGAGGGTTCCCCTTTCTCTGCAGCCTCTCCAACACTTGAATATCCAACTTTTGTAGCAACATGGACTGGACTGGAAGAGATTATGCTGAGTGTAATAAGCCAAGAAGAGAAAGTCACGTATCACATGGTTTCACTTACTTGCGGTGCATGAGGGGTAACCTGGAGGACAGTGGGAGAAGGAAAGTAAATGGGAACTAGGGTAATCCAGGGAGAGAAACGAAACAACAGAGACTTTGGACACAGAAACAAACTGAGGGACTTGGAGGGAGGGGGGTGGAGGGATGGGAGAGCCTGGTGGTGGGTACTGGAGGCACCTAATGCATGGAGCACTGAGTGTGGGGAATGGGGAATGAATCTTGGAACACTGGAAAAAAATTAAGTAACAATAAAAAAAAATAAGAAGAAAGAAATGGATAAATTCTCATAATATAAACAATGAATCTCGGAAAACTGAAAAAATAAAATAAAGTTTAAAAAACGTACAAACTAACTAAACTGAAACAAGAAGATATAGAAAACATAACAGACTGATAACTTCCAAAGAAATTGAATCATTAATCACAAAATACAATAAACAAAGTCCAGGACCAGATGGTTTCTCAGAAAAATTCTAAAAAATAAATTCAAAGAAGAGTTAATGCCAATTCTTTTCAAACTATTCCAGAAACTATAAATGGAAGGAAAACTTCAAAATCCATTATAGGAGGCCAGTATTACCCTGATTCCAAAACCGGGTATGTCACTACTGAGTAAGAGAACTACAAGCCAATATCTCTGGTCAACATGGATGCAAAAATTCTCAAGAAAATATTAGCAACCCAAATTCAACAGTATGTTAAAACAATAAATCACATTATTAAGTGGGACTTATTATAGTGTTACAATGGTGGAACAATATTTGCAAATCAATCAATGTGATGGATCACGTCAACAAGAGAAAGGATAAGGACCATAGAGTCATTATAATAGACACTGATATTTAAATCATCTAATGTATATGTTTAATGATGAGAAAAGAAATTTACCCAGTATATACAAGTGATTTTCCATCAAAATGGTAGAATGGGAATCAATAGAAGTGATATGGTGTGTTCCAAGCATACATCTCATTGCCCCAATATTTGTAAGTGAGAAAAGATGGGTAAATCAGCACATTTATTGATAAAGGTTTTGGGGAAATAGTACCTAATATCTAGTAATGACTGGAATGGCCATGAAGAATTGCAAGACTTTTGTATTTTGTATTTTTAAAATAATTTTTAAAAGACTTTTATTTGTTTATTTGACAGAGAAAGAGAGAGAACACAAGTAGGGGGAACAGCAAAAGGAGAGGGAGAAGCAGGATAAACACCAAGCAGGGAGTCCAATGGCCTTGGGATCATGACCTGAGATGAAGGCAGATACTTAACTGAATGAGCCACAGAGACACCCCAAGATTTCTGTATTTTTAAATTGGAAAAAGAATAAAAAACAATTGTTGCCAGACACACAAATTATATTATTTAGGAATTATGAGTTACACAATTTAAATATGAAACTGATGATAAAGGTAGAAGTTTATGCAATATTATTTAATCCTTTTACAACTGTTCCTATATATCATTTATACTATTTTATCCTTTTCTTACTGTGTGTCAATATTGATGGCTAATTATTAAAAATAACATTTTAACTCAAAAATATTTATTCAAAGCTACATAAAATTACATCTCTAGATGAATAAAGCTAAATTGCCTTCAGGAAAGAATAGAGCAACTCGCAGTTCCACCAAAGGACAAAAAACATTCATTTTCCTCAGTACTGCATAAACATGTTACAAGAAAAATTAAGGCATTAAAAATGTTACCTTTAAACTCTATGTAGAATGGAAACCTAAATGATTATCATGAGGATTTTACTGTAATGAAAATCTTCATTTCATATCCTTACCAAACTTTGTAGGGTTAGTCTGAATACAGAAAATTTTACTTTTTTTAGCCTTAGGAGAATGTATGGCTATAGAACATATTATATTCTTCTTATAGCCTTGTTTTTATTTTTTAATTTAATTTTAATTTTATTTTTTTATTATGTTCAATTATAAGACATATAAGACACCATTAGTTTTTTTTATATATTATTTTATTTTTTCAGTGTTCCAAGATTCATTGTTTATGCCCCACACCCAGTGCTCCATAGAGTACGTGCCCTCAGTACCCACCACCAGACTCTCCCATCCCCCCACCCCTTCCCCTCCAAGACCCTCAGTTTGTTTCTGAGTCCAAAGTCTCTCATGCTTCATTTCCCTTCCTGAATTCCCCTACTTCCCATTTCTTTTCTTCTCCTACTATCCTCTATATTACTCCTTATGTACCACAAGCAAGTAAAACCATGTGATACTCAACTTTGTCTACTTGGCTTATTTCACTCAGCATAATCTCTTCCAATCCAGTCCATGTTGCTACAGAATTTGGGTATCCATCCTTTCTGATGGAGGTGTAGTATTCCATTGTATATATGTACCATATATTCTTTATGCAATCATCTGTTGAAGGGCATCTTGGCTCTTTCCACAGTTTGGTGATTGTGGCCATTGCTGCAATGAACATTGGGGTACATATGGCCCTTATCTTCACTACATCTGTATCTTTGGGGTAAATCCCCAGTAGTGCAATTGCAGGGTCATAGGGTAGCTCTATTTTTAATTTTTTAAGGAATTTCCACACTGTTTTCCAAAGCAGCTGCACCAACTTGCATTCCCACCAACAATGTAAGAGGGTTCCCCTTTCTCCACAGCCTCTCCAACACTTGTTGTTTCCTGTCTTGTTAATTCTGGCTATTCTGATTGGTGGAAGGTGGTATCTGAATGTGGTTTTGATTTGAATTTCCCTGATAGCTACTGATGATGAACATTCTTTCATGTCTCTGTTAGTCATTTGTATGTCTTCTATGGAGAAGTACCTCTTCAAGTCTCCTGCCCATTTTTTGATGTGATCCTCTTCTTTTTGGATGTTGAGTTTGAGTAGTTCTTTATAGATCTTGGATATCAGCCCTTTGTCTGTAGTGTCATTTGCAAATATCCTCTCTCATTCCATGGGTTGCCTCTTTGTTTTGTTAACTGTTTCATTTGCTGTGCAGAAGCTTTTTTATTTTTGATGAAGGAGAACATAGGCAGTAACCTCCTTGACATTGGCCACAGCAACTTCTTTCAAGATACATCTCCAAAGACAAAGGAAACAAAAGCGAAAATGAACCTTTGTGACTTCATCATAATCATCCCTTTCTTTTTTAAAGATTTTATTTATTTATTTGAAGGATAGAAACACAGTTGGAATGGGAATGCAAACAGATGTTGTGAGAGAGGGAGAAGCAGGTTTCCCACCAAGCAGGGATCCCAATGTGGGGTTAGATCCTGGGACCCTGGGATCATGACCTAAACTGAAGGCAGATGCTTAACGACTGAGCCACCAAGGTGCCTCCAGTAATTGTCCTGTAGTGTGGACTCCTTGCAATATAAAACATGTTGTTTCTTCATAAAGCTCACTTACCTATATAAATATTATTAAAATTTAATCATTAAATTATTCTGATCAAAGAGACTATTATTAATAATGATGATTTTGATATCAAGAAGAAATAGATATGGACTTATAGCAAAGAAACAAATGAATAAAACAATATATAAATGAAAAATGACTTGAGGACAAAAAGGCTCTTGAAATTATTTCTTGCTATAATTACAAGTGTGTAAAATTATTTTAAGATAATAATTCTTATGGGATATTAACCCCAGCAGAGGGTGATCCTGCCTGTTGTGTTTATTGCTATGTCTGAAACTTAATACATGAGGGGGTTTACAAAGATCACTCCGCAAATTTCAGGTTTATAAAATTTATTTTCTTATATTATGAATAAAGGTACATTATGGAGTTGTTAAAAATGTTGATATTCTTTCCATTTACTGACATTTTCCATTAATTAAGTGCTAAAAGGGTAATATGAATTGTGGCCCCTGGAGTAGGAATTTTTTTAAAGATTTTATTTATTTATTTGACAGAGAGAAACACAGCGAGAGAGGGAACACAAGCAAGGGGAATGAGAGAGGGAGAAGCGGGCTTCCTGCCGAGCAGGCAGCTCAATGCGGGGCTCGACCCCAGGTCTCCAGGATCATGACCTGAGCCGAAGGCAGTCGCTTAACCAACTGAGCCACCCAGGCACCACTGGAGTAGGAATTTTAACACCACATCATTTAATAAAGCTGTGATTTTTTTTCCAGTTTTATGAGTATAACAATACATAGGATGTCAATTAGAACAGAGGTCAAGGCTTCCAAGACACTTCAAACTTTTGCTCCTAACAGAATGTTTACATTGTTTGAAGGAAGAGATAGAATTTCAAGGTACTCACATGTGTAACATATGAAACCTTTGGCCAATTATTTCTCAAATAGATTGAGTGAGAGACTATGTCAGTTATCAATTGATTTCCTTTCAGTTCTGATAAAGATGTTCCTTTATTTTTTAAGATTTTATTGATCTGATAGAGAGAGGGAGAGATCCAAAGTAGGCAGAGTGACAGAGTGAGAAGGAGAAGCAGGCTCTTTGCTGAGCAGAGAACTTGATGTGGGACTCAATCCCAGGACCCTGGGATCATAACCTGAGCCAGAAGTAGACACTTAACCTACTGAGCCATCCAGGTGTCCCTAAATGTGTTCTTTTAAAGATGTTTTAAGTGTGTATCATTCTGTTGTTACTGATTTTTTTTCTATTTTTATCACTGGGCACTAGCACTGCATCACAAGAGAAAGAGGCTTCCTGTAGTTTCTGGTGAAATCCAGGAGCATTTGTAGAAGCATTGAGAATATACTGTAGACAATGCCTTGACCCAAGACCCAAAATACAAAACCTCAGTGACGTTAAAATGTTAGCTTGATATTAATACCTCTTCAGCCCTCTTACAATGGAAAGTAGATGCCTGTGTTACCTGTATGTAGCTGCCTATCCACAGTCTCTGAGAAAGCTCGGGTGTGGAGTACAAGAATGGTCTATGGTCCAGAGTGTGAATAAAGCATATTTCAAAGGGAAGTGTTCAATTTATTTTCTAAGAGGAAATAGTGTATATACTAAAAGAAGTGAAAGACCTGGAGAGAGAGAGAGGGAGAGAGAGAGAGAGAGAGAGAGAGAGAGAGAGAGAGAGAAAGAGAGAATAAGACAAAAGGGGAAAATGCTTAGTATGGATTCTCAAAGTGATGGACAAAAATGGGGAATAAAACACTGAGTAAAACTAAATTAATTGATATGGGTACATTACTGTTGTAAATCAAGCCTTTGCCAATATGTCTTTGCCAATATGTCATGACTCCATTAGCAGAGTGAGTATGCATTAGAGAGTAGGAAGTTCTGCCCTTTTTTGAGTATTATAAATAGTGGTTCTGAATTATTCTGATTTCTGCTGATTCCAAATGTTATACAGCTGGCCAAAATAGGGATTTATGGTGGTCAAGTGACTGATGGAGTTGTATCTCAATTCTGACTCATGGTGGGACCATGGAAAAATATAGCATCCACTCTTGATTAAAAGCTCTTCAAAGTACAGGGATAGAGGAAACATACTTCAATATTATAAAAGCCATCTATGAAAAGCTCACAGTGAATATCATTCTCTGGAATGATAGGTCAGGAACACGACAAGGATGCCTACTCTCACTATTATTGTAATAGAAATCCTAGATACAGCAATCAGACAGCAAAAAGAAATAAAAATGCATTAAAACTGGCAAAGAAGAAGTCAAACTCTCTCTCTTTGCAGATGACATGATAATTTATGTGGACACCTAAAAGACTCCACTCCCAAATTACTAGAATTATAGAGCAATTCAGCGACACGGCAAAATACAAAATCAATGCACAGAAAACAGTTGCATTGCTAGACACTAACAATATATTAACAATGTAATTGAAGAAAGAAAAATTGAGGAATCAACTCCATTTACAATGGCACTAAAAACATAAGATACCTAGGAATAAACCTAAACAAAGAGGTAAGGAATCTACACTCTAGAAACTACAGAATGCTTATGAAAGAAATAGGGGAAGACACAAAGAGATGGAAAAACATTCCATATTCATGGATCAAAAGAATAACAATATGAAAATGTCTATGCTGCCTAGAAAAATCTACATATTCAATCTCATCCTTATCAATATACCATCAACATTTTTCAATGAACTAGAACAAACAATCTTAGAAATTGTAAGGAGGGGCACCTGGGTGTCTCAGTCATTAAGCATCTGCCTTTGGCTCAGGTCAAGATCCCAGGGTGCTGGGATCGAGCCCCATATTGAGCTCCCTGCTTCACAGCCAGCCTGCTTCTCCCTCTGCCACAACCCCTGCTTGTGTTCCTTCTCTCACTGTGTGTCTCTCTCGGCCAAATAAATAAATAATTTTTTTAAGAAAAAGAAATTGTAAGAAACCTGAAAAGACCCCGAGTTATCAAGGGAATGTTAAAAAAAGAAAAACAAAGCTGGGGATATCATGTTGCTTGATTTCATGCTATTTTACAAAGCTGTAATCACCAAGACAGCATGGTAATGGCACAAAAACTCAGATACATAGATCAGTGGAACAGTATAGACACTCTAGAAATGGACCCTCAACTCTACATTCAACTTTGACAAATCATGAAAAATATTCAATGTTAAAAAGACAGTCTCTTCAATAAATGCTGCTGGGAAAATTTTATAGATACTTACAGAATAACAAAACTGGATCAGTCTCTTATGCCACACACAAAGATAAACTCAAAATGGATGAAAGACCTCAATATGAGACAGGAGTCCATCTAAATCCTAGAGGAGAACATAAGCCACAACACCTTTCAAGACACATCACCAAAGGCAAGGGGAACAAAGTAAAAATGAACTTTTGGAACTTCATCAAGAAAAAAAATCTTCTGAAAAGCAAAAGAAACAGTCAACAAAACTAAGAAGCAACCCATGGAATGGGATAAGATTGTTGCAAATGACATTTCAAATAATGGGCTCAAATCCAAGATCTGTAAAGACTTTCTCAAACTCAAGACTCAAAAAGCAAATAATCCAGTCAAAAAATGAGCAGAATACATGAACGAGACACTTCTCCAAAGAAGACATACAAATGGCCGAAACATACATGAAAAAATGTTCTTCATTAGCCATCAGAGAAATTCATATCAAAACCTTACACCAGTTATAATGGCAAAAATTAATAAAAATTGTTGGCAAGTATATGGAAAAAGTGGAACCCTCTTACACTGTGGGAATGCAAGTTGGTTCAGCCACTAAAACAATATAGAGGTTTCTCAAAAAGTTAAAAATAGAGTGAACCTATGACCTACCAATTGAACTACCCAAAATATACAGATGTAGTGGAAAAAAAGGGTCAAATGCACCCCAATGTTCATAGAAGCAAGGAACAAAATAGCCAAACTGTGGAAGGAGCTGAGATGCTTGGACAGATAAATGGATAAAGAAAATGTGGTACAAATATACAATGGAATATTATTCAGGAGCCAGAAAAGAGGAATACTCACCATTTGCTTATACATGGATGGAACTGGAGGATATTATGCTAAGTGAAATGATTCAAGCAGAGAAAGTCAATTATTATATGGTTTCAATTGTATGTGGAACATAAGGTATAGCATGGAGGACCATAGGGAAAGGGAGGGAAAACTGAAGGAGAAGAAATCAGGAGACAAACTATGAGATATTATGGACTCTAGGAATAAAACTGAGGATTTCAAAAGGAAGTGGGTAGGGAGATAGGGTAGCTGGATGATGGGTATTTATGAGGACATGTGCTGTGATGAGTACTGAGTGTTACATGCAATTAATGAATCACTGGATACTACATCAAAAACTAATGATGTACTACATGTTGGCTAGTTAAACATATTCTTATTAATAATAAATTTAGTTATGATAACAAATGGGAAAAAACTGATGGAAGAATGGGATTTGGTCTAACAGAATGTAATAATGCTTTTAAGGGATTTGTCTTCCCCATAGTCAGAATTCATTTGTCTGTATATAATATGGCATGACTTATTGGAAAATAGCAAGAAAATGGACATGCCTCCAATTAGAGTCAAAGTTCTCCATTTCAGATGGGAGTGAAATAATTCTAGGAAGAAGATGTCTAACTTAGTTTTTCTTTAACCTACAAATGAAGGCAACTCCCCACCCCAAATCCTTTGACCATGCCTACTTACAAATATTCCATTTGGAGCTTCCAATGCCCCATCCTTCCATGGTCCAAAGAGTTCAGAGCCATGGTAATTGGTGCCCTGTGGCCCAAACTGTCCCAGAGTCTCAAAGATTTGTCCAGAATCCCAGTGGAAGGCAGAGGGTATCTCTCTGAGACATTGGATATGGATGGCCCCCAGGGAGAACCTAGATTGAGGAAAAAACCATTCAAGAGATGAAACAGAAATCCTTGGGAAGCAAAAGTCCTTCCTCAGAGATGAAATGAGATCATGTTGAAAATTAATTTACTGGCACAATACATTAACAAGCTTGCTGTCTCAAAATGAATAGAGAGTTTCAGGCTTGTGCAAAGGAAAACCTCCATGGGCTACCCCTGCAAGCTATGTTAGCAAAAGATGGACTCCTGTCTCATTTCTTAATTTAGAAAGAGAAGGAAAACTTCTGGCCTTTGCTATTTCCCCTGTCCTTCCAATCAGAATCAAGGAAGTGTGAGTTCAGTTATATCAGGTGGTTGCTCAAGCTAAAGCTCAAGTGTTTGGAACCAGATTTTTGGTCACTATCTGAAAGGGCTCATTCTGAGTTGACCAGGTCCTAGACCATAATATGCATGTGCAAACTGTCTGCTCTTCAGAAAAGAAAATATCTTAGGCAGCCAGGGTTGGGAGATAAGCTGCCTATCCATACCTGGTATTCCTCCACCTGGCCAAGAAGCCAGTGCTCTGCGACAGGAAGGCCATCTTTTTTGGATTTCTCAGATGATGATTTCTCTTGCTTAGTCTAAGAACACAATGAAGATGGTCTATCCATTTCTGCATGCTGTCTGCATGAGCTACAGCCCTATCATCCCTGAATGGGAATCAAGATCAAGTTCAAAGGACAGTGAGAGAATGGGAATGGGCACCAGAAAACTCATGTCTTACTTTTCCATTGGGGATGGACTACATCTGGGAAGCCTATGTCTCAATTAATTGTCTTTTATCAGAGGAATGAGGCCACCTTGTTCCCCAAACCTGTGGTCCAATCCAAACACAATAATTCTCTGCTGGATGTCTTCCAATGTCCTAGACTGCCTGATGTCCACATCCTTCTGAAACTCAATTTGGAGGTACCCTCTTGCCCTACTTATCCTACAGTCCCAAGGACCCTGCTGGACTCATTTTTCAAGCAGAGAATAATGTGCTAAGTCACTGCTATCTATGGATATTGGAAGTGATGTCAGTAGCCCAATCTCCTAGCAAGCTGGCCATCTCAGGAATAAGAAACACCAGTGAAACTGGGTTTTTACCTCAAAGATACAGATGTAGTGAAAGAAGGGCCATATGTACCCCAATGTTCATAACAGCAATGGCCTCAACCACCAAACTGGAAAGAGCCAAGATACCCTAAAACAGACGAATGGGTAAAGAAGATATGGTACATATATACAATGGAATATTATGCCTCAATCAGAAAGGATGAATACCCAATTTTTGTAGCAACATGGACTGGATTGGAGGAGATTATGCTGAGTGAAATAAGCAAAGCAGAGAAAGTCAAATATCATATGGTTTCACTTACTTGTGGAGCATAAGGAGTAACATGGGGGACAGTAGGAAAAGAAAAGGAAATTGAAAGTGGAGTAAATCAGAGAGGAAGATGAAGTATGAGTGACTTTGAACTCTGAGAAACAAACAGGGTTTTGGAAGGGAGGGAGTAGTGGGATGGGTGAGCCTGGTGGTCGGTATTGAGAGCACATATTACATTGAGCACTGGTTGTGGAGCATACACAATGAATCTTGGAATCCTGAAAAAGTAAAAGAAATTATTATATTAAAAAAAGAAACACCAGTGCACTTTGACTGAAGGATGCCCCCTTTGGCTATGCCTGGAATGTCTGTCAGCAAGAAGTCTGCATTATTCATTCCTAGGAAGAGTGAATGCTTTCAGCCTTGGATCTTTCTCCTGCAATTCCCATCAGTAGATGGAAGCAGCAGTGATTCAGTGGTAATAGGTGGGTGCTTGAGATGGATGCTCCACTGTTTGGAACTGTGGCTTAGGCCAGGATGGTTTGAATGGGCTCTTTCTGTATTGAGCATTTCCCAGAACATACTTCATATCTATGAATCTCCTGGTGCAGGCATCTAGGTTAATTAAGGTTGGTCAGGAAACTGGCTGCCAATCACCAACTTTGCTGGTTAAACCACAAGCCTTCAGGGACCACACAGGCAATTTGGTTTGATTTGGTTTGATTTGGTTTGGTTTGGTTTTCCAGGGTGGTGGATATATCAGACACTAATTCACTTGCATAGCAGAGGACTAGAGTGAAAATTCATTAGCAATCATTGAGAGATAGCTGTGTGATCCAGAGTCCCATTGCCATGGAATTGAAACCAAGAACTTGTTAGAAACATAGCAAGGTTGTGAGATAGGCCATAGGAAGACCACATTTCTATATTTTGAACAGGAATGAGATACATCAGGGAATGAGATGACCCAATGTCTTTTTATTGCCCCAGAAATGAGGCCATCTTCAAACCTCCTGCCCAGCCTACACATAAACAAGCTTTTATTGGCACCTTCCCATGCCCTAGACCTCTCACCACCCATAGAGTTCTAGAACCAGTTTTGGAGGGGACCAGTGGCCATACCCATCCCACATTCCCAAGGACTCTCCCAGACTCCCTAGTTTCAAAATAGGTGAAATGGCTGAGTCACTGGCTCAGAATTGCTCAAAAGGTGAGGCTGGTCATGAAAAAGAGCAAAGGGATTGAAAGGCCTCCACAACACACCACAGTTCTTCATGACAGGTGGCAATAGGATAATGTTCATCCTGGAGCTACAAGCACACTCTCATAACAAGTTGGTTTTCTCATGAATAAGAAATACCTCTAGGCTCAGACAAAAGGAAACCTCCACTGGCTACAACAGAGAATGAATGAGTCAGCAAGTGGCTTCCATTCTTTCAGAAAAAGAAGGAAAACTTCTAGCTTTGGATATTTTTCCTGCCCTTCAAGTCAGTGACCAGAAATAGCAGTAGCTCAGGGAACACCTGTGAGTCCTCTTCACTGATGGCCATGTGTTTGGAACTGAGACTTCAGTCAATATCCATTAAATAGGCTTTTTCTTCACTCACCCAGACCTGGAGAACCCTCTAGCTGCCCTTGGCACCCAGTCTTCAGAACAGAGGCTTCTCAGTGAGTCAAAGAATAGGACCAGCTGAGCACCTGTGATAATCCTTACTCCATCCAGTGAAGCAGCAAGCAATTCAAAGAAAGAGCACCAATTTCCTGGGTGATATAAGAGACTGATATCTCTCAAAGGGGACAGGATCAGAATGGAAGCTTGCCATCAACCACTGAGTGGTGACTGTGTGAAAATAGCTATGTATCCCATGAATGGGGACCAAGATCTAGTTGGAATTACAGCAAACTTAAGAGAATGGCTGTCAGGAGCACCAAAGTTCTACCTTCCAATGGGAATGAACACATTGGGTAAGATGTTTCACTTTGTTTCCCTTTGCTACAGAAACTTGAACAGTTGCCTCTCCAAACCTCTGGCCCAGCCTGCCCACAAACATCTTATGTTGGCATACTAAAATCCCCTATCCCTCCCAATGTCTATTTCTGAGACCAAATGGCAAGTTATCCTGTGACCCAACCTAATGTACAGGCCCAAGGACTCAGCCAGACTCCCAGTTGAAAAGAGAGACTATTGCTCTGAGGCATCTGAATGGCCTCCAGGCTGAACCTAGTATGTCAGCATGAACCAGTAGATAGAAATGGATACAGCAGGCCAGAGTTCTTCCATAGGGATGAGAAGGTGATTATGTTGAAAATGAAGTGATAGCACTATTTCCTAGTGAGCTAAGCCCATCAGAAATAAAAAACATCTGTGGGCTTGGGCAAAGGGATCCTCCATTGGCTACAGCTGGGAACCCTGTCAGCAAGAGTCCTGAATTCTTCCTGCCAAAACAGAGAGAAAACTTCTCACCTTGGCTCCTTTTCCTGTCCTGCCCATCAGGGACCTTGGGTAGCAGTGGCTCAGGGATATCAGGGTGCTATGGAGGATGAATCTCAAGTGTCTGTCACTGGGACTTGGTGCAGTATTCCAGGGGAGGGGTCTTTCTGGGCAGGCCATGTCATGAATTGTTCTGTGCATGGGTAAACTATCTTCTATTCCTTATGACGGCATGTCAATCAGCCAGGGGAAGGAGACTAGCTTGGTATATATCATCAGGCTGACACCAGCCAACCAAGAGCTAAGTAAGTATATGTTTGTGTGCATGTATGTGTCTGTGTCTGTGCTAATTATAGTAGTGTGTGGTGTGGTGTATGCATGTGTATGTGTAGACAGTGTTGTTTGAGTGCGATGTGAGTCTTATAGTTGTTGTGGCTGGCGGGGTGTTTGTGTGGTCCAGGCTGGTGTGTTGAATAAGTGGGTATAGTTGTATGCTAGAAGGGTGGGTGTGGTGCACTTCATGAGTGGTGTCTGTGTGTGTGTGTGTGTGTGTTGGGTGTTGTATGTATGGTTTGTGTGTGATGGAGATGTGTAGTGTATCTTTGGTGTTTGTGTAGTGTATATGGGTGATATATGTGCAGTGTGTTTGGGATGTATGTGTTATGCATGGGTTCTTTGTGTGCTCTGTGCACAGCATATGTGTGGGTGTGGTTTTGGGTGGTGTATGTGTGCTGAGAGTGGTGTATCTGTGGTGTGTGCATGGTGTGTGTATGTGTGTGTGTGTGTGTCACCTTTTTATGTGGTCTATGTGTGGTATGTTGGTGTGCATGGTGTGAACAATGTGTGTGTAGTGTATGTTTGGCATGCTTTTCTGTGGTATCGGTGTTGTGAGTTTCTGGTATATCTGTGGCATGTGTTGTTATGGGACCTGTGTGTATGTCATGTATGCATAGATTTTATGTTTCCTGTGCAGTGTGCATTATTCTGTGTCAGGTATTTATATGTATGTTGTTTTTTGTGTGGTTTCTATGTGTGCATTTGGCGTATGTCTGGTGTGTGTGTGAGGTCAATATGTTGAATTCCTGTGTTAAGTGTGTGGTGATGTGAGGCATGGGTGAGTGGTAGAGTTGTGGCATGTAGACAGTGTATGTGGGATGTGTGGGTGCTGTACACATGGTGACTTCTGGTTGCATGTGTAGTGTTCCTGAGGGGAGTATGTGGCGTGTTTGTGTTGAGGTGTGCATTGTGTATTTGTGGCATGGTGATGATTTTGCATTTAGTATATGTGTGGTGTATGTTTGATATATGTGTTCTGTGTGGAAACTGTGTTGTGTGTGTATTGTCTAGGGTGGTGTGTGTAATCTAGATGATGTGGGCAGGTGTGTGTGGTTTATGTGTTGTATGTGTCATGTCTGTGTTGTTTGTTATGTCCAGGGAGCTCATGGGTCAATTATATGTGGTATGAATCTGTGGTGTGTGTGTGTTATATGAGTGTCTTCCATATGAGATGTGTGTGGTGTCTTTGGTTGTGTATTGTTTATATGGTGTGTGATGTGTGATTATGTTGGAGGGTTGCAATGTGTTGTAGGTGAGATGTGTCTGGGATGGAGGTATTGTGTATGTCTGTTGTCCTTGGGATGTGTGTGTTGTATGAGTGTTGTTTCCTGTGTTCATGTGTTTCCATGGTGCATAGGTGACTGTGGTGCATGTGTGGTACCTGCCAGGGGCAACCCCAGCAACAGTCAAGGCTTCCAGAAGGTGGGGACGGTGTTGGCAATATGAAATGAGAGAGCCCCAAATATTCTTTTCCAATCATCTGCCAGGCATCTCTGCCTTGCTGGCTCCCAGTGTCTTTATTTATAGGAAACAAGTTAAAGATTCTCATGAAGGAATTTTTTTTTACAGAGAGTGATTTTTGATCACACAGTGTCTTTGTTAGAGAAACAGCGCTTTGATCAATGAAACATGTTTTTGCAGGTGCACCTATCTACAATTCAGAGTTAACTCTTTAAACCAAACCAAGGACACATTATTCAGTAAGGTTTTTTACAGTTTCTTACATTTGGTGCCTAGACGATAGAGGGTAGACTAATGATATGGTGTTTTTTAAGCAGGTCTTACAAACAAGAAGGCAACTGAAAGACTTAGATGAGTTGTCTACAAAGTTTTAGCTATATTATTAATACAATGACCAAAAGTTTGTCTGTCTGGCATCAAGGAGAAAGATAACTTATTTTGCAAAGGTAAAAGCACTTGCTCAAGCCTCTTTTTTTATGACTGGGTGCAGAACTCTTTACTTATGGATCCTTTGCATGTGTACAGAGAATGCCAAACAAGCAGGTTGGAGAAACTACTGCCCCATGCAAACTCCTCACACTTTGTGGGAGCGTTGGTGTTTCGTGACTTGCGGAGGGCAATCACCTAATTGACCATGCAGGTGGCTCGCGGCAGGTACCTATCTGTGTGTTACTTACATATGTTGGTGTTGTATGTGTGGCATGATTCTGGGAGGTCATATATGTTCAGTTTCTCAGATTTCTTTGTGGTATGTGTGTTTAGCATTTGTGTGACATATGTGGAGTTTCTATGTGGGTTGAGTATATGTAATTGTGGGGTGCATGGGTGATGTATGTGTGTGTGCATGTGTGTGGGACTGTGGTGTGTATTGAGTATTTATAGTGTGCATGGCTGTAGGTGTTGTGTGTGTGTTTGGCAATGTGTGTGTTCCCTCTGTGTTGTGTGTGTGAGGTGTGTGTGTGTGATGTATTTGTGTAGTATAGGAGTGGTGAATATATTGTCTATGAGGTATGAGTGTGGTGTCTGTGGTGTGTGTGTTTCTGTAGGAAATGGGCTGTGTGTGCCTTTTGTGTGTGCATGTGTAAGGTGCATGTTCCATGTAAATGATCTCTATGTGCTCAATATATTGGGCGTTTTTTGTATAACATATTATTTAAGGTTTATGAAATATGTGTGTGGTGTGTGGTGTATGTCTGCTGTGTATGGTTTTTGACTCATGTATATATAGTAGGGCTGTGGTGTGCATTTTGCATGTGACATGTGGTGAATGTGTAGTGAATTGGTTGTGTTTGGTATGTCTGTCCTAGGCATGTGATACATGTGTTGTGTGAGAGGTTTGTGTGTGGCACTGGGGTGATGTATGTTGTATAAGAGCATTGTGTGTGTGGTGATGGTATGGTCCTATGTGTGTATGTATGTGTAATGTAGGTGCAGTGTGCATGGTAGAGGTGTATTTTGTGTGTTTTCTGTGTGAAGTATGAGTACAGTGTTTATGTATATATTCTCTGTATGAGTGATGTGTGCATGGTGTATGTCTCATATGGGTGTGCTCTCTGTGGAGTACGTAGGTGTTTGGTGTATGTGTGCTGTGTGCATGACATATTGGTGCCATGTCTGCAGGCTATGCATTGTGCATGGTATGTGTTGTTTGTGCTGTTGGTGTGTGATGGAAGTGTGCCTGTGTCTGCTTTTTTTGTGGTGTCTGTGCAGTGTGCCTTTGTATTTGGTATATGCAGGTACAATAGTGGCATGTGTGTTGATTGTACAGCTAATTGTCAGGACACTGTATTTTCAGCAGCAACTGTACAGGGACAGGAGGGCCATAATTTGGGGGGACATATCAGACATCAGTTGTGCTCCCTAAGCACGGAAACAGTGTGAGAACTCCTCAAAATCTGGATGATGGCAGTGTGAGTGAGAGCTCCATCACCCCTAAATGTGAGCAAAGACCTAGTTAGAAATACAGAAGGTTATGGGAATGCCTAGCAAGAGGATCCATGTTCTATATTTCAAAAAGGAATGGGGAAAAATACTTGGAAAGGAGAGACCTAACTTCATTTCCCCTGCCCCAGGAAGGAGGCCACTTCCCCCACAAACCCTACAGTTTGGCTTACACAAAAACATTTTCTATTGAACCTCTTCAAACACCCCAAATTTCCTGGTGTTCCAATTGTCCTAAGGCTAAATTTTGAGGGGCCCTGGGATACAACATTTGAGTAGAAATCTTGTGAGATGTATGTGAGATCTCAAAAGATTTGGACTGAGCTCTCATGAGATTTGGACTGAGCTCTCACAAGATTTGGACTGAGATCCCATGAGATTTGGACCAAGATCTCAGGAGATTTAAACAAAGATCATGAGATTTCCCTAAGATCTCACAATATTTGAAATGTGTTCTCATGAGATTTGGGTAGAAATATCAAGAGAAGTACCCTTGTTCTCACAAGATTTGGACTGAGAGCTTATGAAATTTAGACAGATGTAACAAGATTTGGACCAAGATCTCATGAGATATGTACTGAGATCTCATGTGATTTGGACTGAGATCTCAAGACTTGGACTGATATCTCACAAAATTTTGACAGAGATCAGGATATTTGGACTGAGATACCATGAGACTTGAAATAAGTTCTCATGAGATTTGAGTGAAAATCTCATGAGAAATGCCTCCTGAGTTTGCACAAAATTTTGACTGAGATCTCATGAGATTTGAGTAGAAATCACACGAGAAGAGCAGGAGTTCACGAGTTCTCACAAGATTAGGACCAAGTTCTCATGATATTTGACTCAATTCATGAGATTTACCTGACACTTCATGATATTTGGATGAGTTATCAAGAGATTTGGGCAGAAATCTCCTGAGAAGTGACCGCGTGACCTCATGAGACATGGACTGAGGTCTCAGGAGATTTCTACCCAAATTTAACACATGAGATTTGGGTAGAAATCTCCTGAGAAGTGACCTTGTTCTCATGAGATTTGGACTGAGTTTCATGAGATTTCTTTTATTTTTATTTTTTTTTATTGTTACTAATTTTTTTTTCCAGTGTTTCAAGATTCATTCCCCGTTCCCCACACCCAGTGCTCCACGCTTTAGGTGTCCCCAGTACCAACCACCAGGCTCTCCCATACCTCCACCCCCCTCCGCCAAGTCCCTCAGTTTGTTTCTGTGTTCAAAGTCTCTGTTGTTTCGTTTCCCTCCCTAGATTACCCTAGTACCCCTAAACTTTCTTCTCCCACTGTCCTCCAGGTTACCACTTATGCACCGAAAGTAAGTGAAACCATGCGATACTTGGCTTTCTCTTCTTGGCTTATTTCACTCAGCATAATCTCTTCCAGTCCAGTCCATGTTGCTACAAAAGTTGGGTATTCATCCTTTCTGACGGAGGCATAGTATTCCATTGTATATATGTACCACATCTTCTTTATCCATTCATCTATTGATGAGCACCTTGGCTCTTTCCACAGTTTGGCGATTGTGGCCATTGCTGTGATGAACATTGGGGTGCATATGGCCCTTCCTTTCACTACATCCATATCTTTGGGGTAAATGCCCAGTAGTGCAATTGCAGGGTCATAGGGTAGCTCTATCTTTAATTTTTTAAGGAATCTCCACACTGTTTTCCAAAGCGGCTGCACCAGTTTACATTCCCACCAACAGTGTAAGAGGGTTCCCCCTTCTCCACAGCCTCTCCAACACTTGTTGTTTTCTGTCTTGTTAATTTTGGCCATTCTGACTGGTGTAAGGTGGTGTCTTAGAGTGGTTTTGATTTGAATTTCCCTGATAGCTAGTGACGCTG